>JAHLSL010013598.1:3558321-3590676 GCA_025920805.1 Petroica traversi | reverse complement strand
CACTGGGAGTGCTGCCAGCAGGACAGGGAGGGATGAGGGATCCCACCCTCTTCTCTGCCTGAAGAAATGCTCATAATTCCGTGCAAACACGTGTTGAAACTTTTTACTGTGGCAGTGGTCACAGATGGGGATATTGTTGAATAAGCTGTCTATATATTTAATCAGCATCTTTGGCCTTCAGTACCCTGGAAGCAGAAGGTAATCTTCTTCCCTCTACCACCTCTCTAGGTATTTGGTTGTGCAGAATTAACCTGTCACAATAAGGCAGGAACCAACAACTGGGCCTCTTACACTTCTAACAACAGCTGTGATGAAGTTATGACTGATTACAGATTACCTTCTATAAAATATGGATGAAAAATGCATTAAAACATAGCATGAAGCCAAATTACAGTTCTTGGATTGTGGATTGTCTCTATGTCTATATTGTTGGGCCTATGTACCTAATCGTGTGTGGGACTCAGCTCAAGTTCATGTCTTTACTTTGCAGAAAAATCTAGAAATTGAGTTCCACAGATCTACCTTCCAAAGACACCTTAATTCTAAAATGCCTGGGCAGAACACAGGAGAGTAATAGAAATTACCATTTTGTGCTTTAGGCAAGACAAAAAATATTTTTGCTTTAAATTCAGGAACTCTAATGCAATCACATAATTAGACACTATTTTCAAGTTTAAAATAACCAGTGATCTCTGTATGAGGATCCAAAACTAATTTCCTTCAAGTGAATTTTATAAAGCATCAGAAGAGAAAAAAAAATGTCCAGAATTTGTTTGAAGTGATATTTTTTTAAAAAAATGGCAACCCCTCCTTATAGTTAAAAAATCAGGAGAAGGCATGAAAGATTAAGTGGCAGATGAGATAATAGACAAGGTAATTGCAGAGCATTAAAGGCTCTGATTTATTTTTAAGACATTCAAGCTCTATTTTGAAAAGCCCTTTGTTAACTTTTGTGAATCTACAAAGAATTATCCTAATATGTTGAACAATAATGGGACTAATGGTGTTAAAGCCTCATCATTTCCTATTCCAAAGCTGCCCATACAGTAACTGTCCACAGAGTGGTTTTGTAGCACAAATAGAAGATAACAAGACTAGAGGAGTCATAGTGCAGCAAAACTTCAATATGCCACAAAAAGAGATTTGTTGTGCTCTGTGCAGAATTTTCTCACTGAGCTACCATGCACAGGGAATTTGAGCACACTTGCCCTCACAAGCTGCCCTCAAGCACCATTTTGTTGCTGTGGCACCAGAGAGGTAATGCTAATTCAGGGTGAGAGCTGAGGGTGTGAAAGCCAAATGGACGGTTCCCTGAAATGGAGCTGCACTAGTCTGATAGAGATAAGAAGAAAAGCAAACATAAATCTGTGTTGATAGGTTTGCAGGCAAGCACATGTGTAGCTTAGCAAAGAAATAGAGAACTGGTTTCTGTATTGGTTTGATCTTGAGCCTGCGGAGTCTTGAGACTCCCCTGGTTTTATTCCACTTTTCTGAGACAAAAAATAAAGAAAAAAATGTTGCCTATTGTCAAAGCCATCTGCATTCCTTCTGGTGCTATTACACTTCTGCAATTGTCACATCTTTTCAAGAAACTTCTAGACTTTTCTGTTTAAGAATTCTGCTCTATTCTCTGTGTTTTTACAGAAAAGCTTAAGAAAGTGTTTTTCTTTTTCATCTCAGACTAAAAAAGATTAAATGTGTACTTAAATTAAAAATTTAAAAAATTGAGAACTACATCTATTTTAGATGTATCCTCATACATACAGTTGTTGGTAGATATAACTATATATATGTGTATACATGTTATGCAAAGCTATAATACTCGTTGCTTGACTAAACACTATCAATTGCAAAATGTGAACACTATCTCAATACATGAGATTATCTGTTTCCCTTCTGTTACAGGATGCCTGAAATTACACCAAAATATAAATAAACATATTTAACTGCATTTTTAAAACTATGACTGACAAAGAACGATTCTACAGAGGTTTTTGAAGACAGCCTTAGTTTTATCATAACACTTGCAGTAGAGATTATTTAGCCTTATATAGTTAGTGAAAGTTGTTTCTGATGATAAGGAAGTATGTGAAAATGTTTAATTGTGTGTATAAATAACAGGCAACAAAGACTACTACTATGGACAGATTAGAGGAATAAGCTGAATTCCTGTCAGTGAGGAAGTCAAATATGGGAGGTAAGACTAAAAGGAGATATAAAAATGAAAATCAAAATGTTATGGTTGATGAAAGACAGAGAAACGTCCAGAGCACAGCAGGGCACAGGTAGATAATGAAAGTAACAGTTTAATGAAAGTATGTTTGCATTAGCATGCTGAAGATCTGTAAAGTGAAACATTTTGCTTTGCTCAGAAATAATAGTGTTGACATAATTACGGTTGAAAATTAGGATGGCATCTGAGCCCTGAAAGACATCCCTTATTTGTGTGGATAGATTAGAAAGGCCTTACTTCAGATTTCATTCAGAAAGTGTATAGAAGAGTTTGTTATGGCAAGAATTTGGGGATGTAGGCATAACAGTGTGTTGAAGATGATGCTACATTATACTTGAATAGCAGTCAGTGTGATCATTTGTTCTACAGGAAACAAAATGTGCATAAAGAAGGGCTTCTCTTCTGAAAAGCTTCAATAACAGTAGAAAAAAAAATTAGAATTACCATGGCAACAACCAACAATCTTACATGCCAAAATGGAAAAAAATAAAACAGGGAAACAAAACAGAAAATCAATTAAGAATTTAAGCAGTGATCAACTAAACACTTTAGAGTTTGATTCTTTATCATATATTTCAAATATGATTTCAGATTAAACAAACTGTTTTCATGCTGTTGGTAGTTTACAGATCCGCAAGAAACTAAGTCCTGGCAAAGTAGATGTAAACAATAAAACCATAAAATCTAATGGCTTTTGTGGGGGGCAGGGGAGAGGGGAGGAGAAAACAGAAGAAAACGGATTTTTGCAAAACTATGCAGAAATAATTATTATAATTTCATTTTCTAGAAATCCATAAAATAACTCACAGAAGGTAAATTTAAGAGTCTTTTAGTCTCTGTTCTTTGCCCATGCTAAATTTTCACCAATTTGGGGAATTTATCATCAGCTAATGATATTCTATCCTGAGCCTTTTTGAAGTTGTTAAATCAAACTCCTGTGGACAATAGACTACTGTCTTCATTTTCATTACAGTCCCTAGCAAGAGGTCTGCATTTTCCACTGGAGCAGTGTAGACCCTCAGGGGCTCAGTGGACCTACAGGAACCTTATCTCATACTGTGACTTCATAATAACAGAACATAAGCCAATGCAAAATTCAAGTTCTTAAGACAGAAGAAGAAATAGAACAGTAGGACTGCACAAAAAAGGATGGGGATAAAGAACTGGAAGAGATATGAGGCAGAAACCAAATGAGAAAGAAATACAAGGGTATTCATTTTTCAAAATTAGTGTATCTTGGAAAATGCGCTAATAATAATATCCTTTATACACATAACAGGGAATTTTTAGAAATCTGCAGAAGGGTTTTCTGTGTCGATCAAAAACTGGTGACACAATTGGTAAGCCTTGGTGAAAAATATTAATAAAACTATACTCCTGTATTGTTGAGCAGTAGTGTTAGCAGACGCTAAACAGACCATTTTATTTTACATCTAGCCCCATGTTTTCCTACATTTTGGTAATCTACCTTTCTGTCATCAAGCTTCCTTTCTAGTACACTAATTTGTTCCCTTGTTTCTTGACTTGGATCCTGTCTGAAATTATTCTGAATATCAGCCTTGCACCTGTGAAACTGCTTTAAAAACTTGGAAAAAGTTAGTGCTGTCTTACTCCTCTGAATATGCAGACCTTAACTAAGTTAATTGAATGCATTTATTGCAAACTTCAATTACAGAGGTACAACTTCATTACAGAGGAGTTTCAACACAGTTGTGTTTAATCATCTGATAAACAATGGAACAAATTGTTTTGCCTCTGAGAGCTGTCATACGTAGCTCCTGAAGCTTTACATTTACCACATGTGTAATGTGTTTTTGAAGAGATGGAACCTCATCTGAAGTAGTAACAGAGAAATTCTAAGGGTTAATTTTATATTGTTGAAATACTTCTGACCTTGGGCCATAATGAGTTCCTCTTGTGCTGAGGACTTAGTAAGTTGTATTCCAGCATAATAATGAAATAATGCACATAAAGCTACTCAGCAAAGAAATATCAGACATGATGAATGGAAGTTCTGTGTTAATGAATAGTTAACTATTCATTAACTGTGTTAATGAGTAGAACTAGATTCTGAGGCAGAGTTGGTTTGTTTCAGCTTGAGCTGAAACCCCTGGAGAGGCAACAACCTATGTCTCTGAGGCTCAGAAACAGGAGTTTCTGTTCTTCCAAACTTGGTTTTCAGGTATTGGCTGAAGTTACTCACTCAGTAACATCTGCTGCTGCAGATGTTCGTGAAGCTCTCAGGCACCTGTCCTCAAGCTATAGAGCTGTTTGCAATTTTGATATTTACGTATAGACTCAGTCTGAAAGCCAGTCTCTCTCTACACAGAACTGGGCACTTTTCTAGTGATAAACACCCCATGTTAGTTTTTACAGTCAGGCACTGCTGTTTTTCCAGCTAATACTTATGCCACCATTTCTTCCAAGGTTCTCTTGCAAGTTGTGATCAATACACCACTACAAGCTGCTTTTAGCTGAGCAGCCATCTACTGGATATGTTAAGGGACTGACCAGTGTTTATCACTAACACCGGATAAGCTAATTTTTACTTTCATAAATGTGAATCAAACTAGGAAAAAAAAAGTCTGAATTAGTGAAAGGGAATACATGAGGAAAAAAGTCAACAAGTCAAGCTTCTTTTGACTTAGAAGTTTACTTTTTCTGAGTGAATTAGGCCAAATTATTCAAAATTCTGCAAAATCTGGGGGCAAAATTGTGCCATATAGAATTTAAAAAATAATTAATTTTTGTAAGAATCTGGGATGCATGTGTATTTGACATCACCCCTTCCCAGAAAAAGCAGAATAAAGGTTGCGTAAGTTCATTTCCCATCCACTCAGTCAGTAGAAATCAGGTCAGCCCTACTTACAACTGCATTAGCATTCAGATCAAGCTCACTTCACTCACATTTCCACCCAAACATCTCATTATAGCAGTCAGTCTGGGCTGTTCAGGGCACAACAGATATTTTCATCTTTTCCACATCTGGCCACTTGAAAGGTGTGCTTTCAGTTTCTCTGACTTGTAGTAAAGCAATCAGAAGCAGTCTTTGTGAGGTCATGGACCAAGTTTTGCTCAGAAGGTGTGAGCCATCTACTTCCAAATCCTGATACTGCCAAGTCAAGAGTTATTTGTCTCAATGGCATTGACCATGCATAAGGTGTTGTCTCAAAAAAACTCCTGATGTACCAAGTAATGTTGTGTCAGAAACAAACCTGACAAAAGTTTGCTTGAAAAATCATTTGAAAGACCTTTGAGGGCCTAATAAGTTATAGAGATAAATATTTGAACACCTACAATACAGAAAAATATGAGGAGACCAAAAGTGAAGAGATAGACTTAGGCAGTTTAAGGACGATCATGGTTAAAGTAAAACTGATATCTCATATTAAGTGTGCTAGGGTACTGCTTTTGATAGACCTCATACTATCAGAAAGTCATGTTTTAAGTAGCTGAATCTACAGAACGATTGAGATATCCTAAGAGAGAAAATACACCCCAATGTTTACTGATAGCTTTAGAGCTCAGAAATTAGTTGCCAGTGTTTTGGGGACTGCATTTCCTCTGGGAAATGAGACTAGATTCCACTTTTAGGTAATCCCTCCACCCTTTAGAAAGCAGACAGACAGAAATGTCAGCAGGTGGAGCTGCCTATCCTGCAGTCAATAAAGAAGATTCTCTGCAGAAATTGCATTTGCAGGCACCCAGTCAGCTTTTCTCAGTCCCTGGCAGATGGTACTTGAACAAAACATGAACATGCAAGAATGCAGATTTTTTACATCATGTTACTGAAGTGCACAAGTCAGGAGAAGACAGAACACAGAAGTGACAATGTTTGTCAGCACAAGCTGTTTATTTCTTCTTCTTTTTTTTTCTTCCTCTGTCACAATGAATGGTATTATTTTACAGTGATATGCTTTTGCTCCAGAGCATCTTGTTCACAACAGTAAAACACCCTATAATTCATGCTTGGACTGAAGGCAATGCTAATGTAAATATGTCTATTTTCATCATCTTCAGCGGTGAGGTACATGAAGGAGATCTACATCTTTGTAGATGATAATCAGGCTGACAGTTTTTTCTTCCATTATTGTTCTGGTGAAAGAAATATGCAGATAATCTATTTATTACTAAAGAGTACTTCCACTTCATCTCTCAGCTTGAAGTTGTACAGTGTAAATGAGGGCTGTGATCAATCCATTGTCTTTTAAAAGGGAGATTCATGAATCTGATTAACTGAAAGGATGAATGTGGTATAAAAAATTCTGAGAATCACTCGTATGAGGTGAGGCGAAGAATATTCATGGTACAAATTTATTATACATGTCTGAACATTGGATTATTTTATTTGAAGAATTTCATGTCTGCTTTATTTCTGAGGCCTTGAGTAAGTACGGCAAGGAAGGTACACTGACCACCATCTTCAAATTTGTCTTTGCTGAGTAACTATGGTTCTTTTTTTTTTTCACATGGCAGGCCATAAACCAAAACATTAATATTAAAATGAGTCATTTTGGCTCTGAATGAAGAGTTAATGCTGCCCTGATAGTCACAGATATCACAGTAAAATCAGCTCCTCTGGATGTTTACAAAGCACACAGAACATACGTCATCTTCTGATTTTATGCATCCCCATATGGCCTTCTTCAGCAATCCTAATTTCCGATCTTTTCTCCAATATGCCTAAAAAAACCTCAGGGAGTTTGAGTAGCACATATATATGCAGGTGATATGCTGCACAAAGGTAGTCTGCCAAAATCTTTGAAGAATTTTTCTTGTTTGTGGTAAGGGTGAAATGCAAGGAAGTGTTTATTTTGTGGTTATGGTGAGCAAAATATGCACAAAATGGTATTTGATTTCACTATGCTGGTAACAGGTGCAGTGCCTTTTGGCTTAAGTCTCCTGATAACTTTCTCATTTTATAATTTCTAAAATAACCAAGAAAGACACCTCTAATGAGGACCTGATGCACACATCCAGGTGACAATAGAAGGTGCTTGAAAGCAGCTCTGAGCTTCAATATTTAATAGACAGTAGAAGTGCATGGTTGATTTATTTATCTTCAGAATGACATTTAACAATTCATCTGACTGTAAGATCTTGAAGTAATACACACCCCATCCCCAGTTTCTGTCTGGCCTTAACATCAGAAAGTGGGACAACAATGCAAAGTATATAGCTTCGTTTACTTTTTCCTACAGCCTGTCTCACTGAAAGGAAAAAAGTGATCCTGAACTACAGTTCCATATACATTGTCACAGCTACTGATTGTCTTAATCTTAACAGTCTTTTAAAATCATCTTAGGTTTTAGCGTCTCTTATGAATGCCTCAGATCCAGGGGCCTTAAATCTTTCAGTGAAGAGTCTATAGCCAGCGCCGAATTAATTTAACACCAAGCAGATCAGTAGCTACATGGCTGATGATTTCTTCCAGCTCATGAGATAAAAGCTTTTGTTTCCATGCACATAGCAAGAGTTGCACAATTTTGAGAAGTAACTTCTTTTCCCCATTTAAGCTTGATCCTTCTGCTAGTTACTAGAAAAATATCAACTAAATAAACTGAAGGTGGTAAGTCAGTAGCCTCAAAGTGTTGCCTTGACCAGGAACAAGTTTTGGTTTTTAAATTTATGTGGATAATTTGTAAGTAATATTTAATTTATTGCTTGGCTACTGGTAAAGTGTGCATACTGGTGAACTAAGAATCCTGAAGTAATGACCTTGCAACTATTAATCTAAATATGGCAGCAATTTAGAAGAAGAACATGATGGGTGTTTTCCAGTATATCTCTGTTTCTTTTGCCAGGAAGAGCCTGGACCTGGCAGCTTTGCTCATCAGCTGATAATAAGATCTTTTGGGGACATGGCCCAATCACCTCTGTTACACTGTGATAATACAAAGGCACTGGACGTGTTTAAGCTTCGGTCAGTTAACATCTCTGTTACTGAAGACTAAGCTTAAGAGAATAAAGTTTGCAGGATGTAATCAGTACTGAGCGGATTTCAGATCAAGAAATTTTAAATTAACAGCACCAAAGATGTTTTTTGCAAGGCAATGTTGTGTAAAATAATACTTCATTCCCATTCAGAGTTGTTATTTTTATTTTAACAATTGGAAAAGCAGATGGGAAAAACTGTGGAGCCCTTTATTCACTATTGTTCAATAGCCAAGACTCCTCTGTAGAACTGCTGCCTTGCCAATTTTAAATGTGTAAATGAAATGTTTCAGTTTTATAGTGAGAAATGTCTTAAACAAGGGTGATATTCCTTAATACCAGATTTATTTGCTTTTCTTCTGGGAGAGTATTCAATATGGCAGGATTATAAGATCAAAACCATCCGGTACTGTGGAATCAAGACTGTCATGCTGAAAAACTTCAGACAAATTTTATGCTGATATCACATGGCAGCAGCAAGGATGGCCAGAAAGAACAGTCCCATTAAATTTCCATTTTATTTGTCTAGCTTTACTGCATTAATACAAAAGTTTAATTTCTTACCCTATATTTATCTGCTTATATCCCACTTTATAGTAAATATTTTGCTACTATAATTACTATTGTTACAACTATTACTTAAGGTAAAGAGATAGAGTCTCCTGTCCATTGAGTTTCTTACCTTTTCTTTAGCATCACCATAAGGACTTTATGACATACTCTGGAAAAAAAAAATAAAAGAGGGAGAGATTTGATAGAGCAGAAAGATAATGTTTACTCTTAATGAATTATTCTTTAGCTTGAAGCTACACATGCACAAAAGCATAATGTATTCCAACCTTAGCCATTATTCTCCCCCTTGCCTGCAATTAATTTAGTAACTTTTGTCAGGATTTAAGGTTGTTCTAACATATTTTACCTTGATTTTCTAAGTCCTCATGTCCCATGCAGAAGATAGATAATGATGTGCATTTTCTCCAGTTACTGTGAGCATGATGTTTGAAAGGTTTCAATCATTTCAGTTGGTATGTGTGATGCAGTAATTTTAATGAAAGCCTAAGCAGATTTAATCTAGTCCTTTTGTGTAGTTAGGAATACTTACCACTAATGAAAAAACTGTTAGGTAATTTCTCAAAACAGTTTTAGATTGTACTTTTGTATATATGCATCCTCCAAAATGCATCAGAAATTCTTTAAAATCCTATTACCTGTAAGTATGTTCTAAGTTTTCTTCTTTCTAAGATCACTCTTCTATATACACTACATAGTATCTTTGGTGATTTAACAATTAGAAAAGTGTAAAATAAGTTTCAATATCTTCATCACTGCTTTTTGAAGAGGTGAGAAATAAAACATGCTAAGTAGATATGGCAGAACAGATTTCACCTAAACAAACAAATTTCTAGTAGAGCCAGAAATTTCTATTCCGTATTCTATAGAGTCTATTTTAGAAGCTATACCTGTCTCAATATATTAAATGCACAAGAAATTCTGATTTTATCTTTAGGTCCCTTGTAACAAAGCTCAGAAGTATTATCACATCTTATATATGAACCTAATCCATATGAATTTGTTTGGGTTTTAAATATCAATTGTTTCGATTACCCACTAAGGACTTTTGCATTTTATTAAACTTGTTCAGATATGTCTGTGTATAATGTGAGTTACTCTAACATGTATTTCTTTCCCATATTTAGTTTTGTTTCAGGTTGGTTGCATGGACTAGAAATAATATGGTGTGTTGTGCTGTGAATTCTTTTGATGAATATGATACTGTGCATTTTTAATATATTGAAGATTACTATAAATATTTCAAGTATAATTCTAGAAGCAATTACATATGTCCTTCACGGAAAGGAGTTGTAGTTAAACAGGGTATACTTAATGACTGAGAAAAAAATACAATCTACTTTAGCTTTCTTTACACAGGAGGGTGGAATCATGTTCTGTTACAAATAAACAAGCAATCCCTAGAGAAAGTGATGGTCCCATCAGGCCAAACAAGGAGATTAGTGAAGGTTAAAAGAGATGCTGCTTCACTTAAACTGATCAAGTTCCCAGAGATTTAAAAAGAGGAAAATAACCCACATTTTTTAAAAGGATTGAAAAAGAAGATGCAGAGAACTGCAATATGAGACAGTCTCACCTCAGTGCCTGACCAGATTGTGGAGCAAATCCTCCTGGAAATTATGTTGAGATGTATGGAGGACAGGGAAGTGATTGGTGACAGCCAAGATGGCTTCACAAAGGGCAAATTGTGCCTCCCTGATTTGGTGGCCTCCTAATGGAGTTACAGCATTTGTGTATGGGACGGGGGGGAAGAACGACTGACATATTCCACCTTGTCCTCGTGCAAGGCATTTGATACTGTCCCATACTAATCCTTGTCTCTGCACTGGGGAGACATTGATTTAATGGGTGGAACATCTGGTGGATAAGGGATTGGCTGGATGTTTCAGTCAGAGAACTGCAGCCAACAACTTGATGTCCAGGTGGAGACCAGTGATCACTTGGGTTCTTCAGGGATCTGTACTGAGTATTATTTAACATCTTTGTTGGCAACATAGACAGTGGGATTGAGTCCACCCTCTGCAAGTTTGCTGACAATGCCAAGCTTATTGATACTCTAGCTGCAGCTGATATTCTAGAAAGAAGGAATGTCATCTTTACAAGCTTGAGAAATGGGCCAGTGTGAGTTTTACAAAGCTCAGTGTGGCCAGATGTTAAGTCCTGCACCGGAGTTAGGTCAATCCCAAACATGGATACAGTCTGGATGATAAATGGACTGAAAGCAGCCCTGCAGAGATGGACTTGAGTGTGTTGGCAGATGAGAAGGTCAGCATGAGTCAGCCATGTGCACTTGCATCCCAGAGAATCAACCCTGTCCTGGGCTGCAGCCAAAGCAGTGTACCCAGCAGGGCAAGGAAGGGGATTCTCATGAGACCCCACCTGCAGTGCTGCATCCAGCTATAGGATTTCTATGGGAATATGTCCAGAGGGCCATCAACAACATGACCAGAGGGCTGGAGTAAATGTCCTATGAAGACATGCTGAGACAGTTGGGGTTTTGGGACCCTTCTTGTTCTTTAAAATACGCTTGCCTGAGCTTTTGCAGCATAATAACAATATTGTCATGAAGCTGTTCTGCAATGTGAGCTCACTGGATGCCATGCCAGCTAGCTCACAGGTCTCCACATAAGATTGTCCAGGTCAGCTACTGCTAGATCTAACAACTAGTTCTTAATTTGCCACTCTCCGTTTTAATATCAAATCATGGCCTTTCCTCTCAAATACTAAACCAATTCATTGTATACTCTGAGGGAAATGAAATAAGGTCTCTCCTAATTGTTTCATTACTGATTTCATATTTGTGGCCAAAGACTTTCCTAGCACATAAATTCAATACTAACTGTAAAAAATAATTGGAAAAGATCAGACACAGACTGCACTGGGCCCTCCTGACAGGTGGGCCAACAGGCTGCTGGAGGGGCTTTGTCTGCCCCGTGGAAGTTTATCAGCTCCTTCCGTGCATTCAAGGCCAGTGCAGAAGATCATGAAGGCTATAAATCATAGCTTCATCCCTCTCGTCCCCGTTCTCTCAGGTCTCCGCTAAAGCCCCTACTATATAATGTGAGAAACCTCATTGAATACTTAACTCTGATGTGCTAAGCTTTGCTGGTTGTACGAAAATATCTCCTACCTGTCTCTAGCCATCTTCACCCTTCAGCCATTTAATATCATAATTTCCTCTATTTTCCACAGGAATGAAAGAGTAAACATGCATAATTTAAAATACAATGAAAAAAATCTAATTAAATTTGTGTATTGGCAGAATAATGAAATCAAACTCTTCCCACTTCTGGATGATTTTGCTTTGTTTACCGCTCATCTTTTGGTCATGATTTGGCTTTTTTTTTAGATGTTTGTGTCAAAGGGACTCTTTAGACTGCTATGAAAGGACTGTGGTTGAGTGTTACTGCAGTAACTGTACTAAACCTAGTGGAGAGTTTTACTCCCAATATTCATTTATTGAAAGCTAATGGCAGGCTGAGTGAACAGCAGACTCCAAAGCAGCCTGTTGGTCCCCAAGTCAGCCCCAGCTGATGAGCCATTCCCTTTACACATACCAGCTGGTAATGGATGACATAAATCAGAAGATAAGCTAACCCTTTAAACTTTAGTGAGCCCTAGCAGGGCTTCCACCAATATAAATTTACGTTGTCTTTTGGTATGTAGAAAGCATTTTGTAAATCTTTTCTGTTCTGAACTATTTTAGCTGTTTTAGTGCTGTACTTTTGCCTATATAAATGCTGTCATTTGTGTCATCCCACAGTCTTACATAATCCTCTTCAAAGAGAAATGGTTAAATGTATCTTAGTTCCGTCTTGACTTGAACTTAAAATTCTATAATTATTATCATTATCATCATCATTATTAATGATATCTTTCTTTATCTTTATTATTATATTCCACATGGTTTGCACCTAGACAGGTTTTTCCTCGGCATTGTAGGAAATGTATATTATCTCCATTTGTTAATTTATTTATGTTAGCAGTAATGACAAACATTAGTGTGTATATTATGGCACGTAACTGGTAATGCTCAGCAGTCTCCTTTTCCCACCCAAAAGCCCATGCATTTCAATTACTTTCTGCAGGGCTGAAGCCAACAGGGCATATACTTTTTCTGTAAAATTAGTATTTCTTTTCTGATTAAGGCATGTAAGCTTGTACAGTTCAGTGGAAAATTCAACCTGCAAAAAACCCCATGCAGGTTACATATATGAATTAACAAAAACTATCCCAAGTTTAGTTATTGAATTACAACAGGAGCCTTTGAGCTTTGATATCTTGACATTGCACTGCTAGTTGAAAAATAAAACATTGCTTGCCCAAGACAGAGAATTTTCATGCACACTGAAGTGTGTTAAATAATTGCAGAGTTGAATTTTCTTAGAAGTTAAGTTCTTTCTATATGGCTGTTTGTGGGGTTTTTTTTGCTGGGTTTTCTTTGTTTTTTGTTTTTTTCATAAAATGAAGACCAAGGTTACCAGACTTGCTGTCATTCTGTGTGTGGGAAGGATAGTTGATTTGAACAGAGCACTCTTAAATGCTTCTTAGAAAGTGTGAGAAGCAAAAGAAATGTTGGAAAATGTACTCTGGAACCCTAAAGTGAGAAGATAAGTAAATGAGATGCATCAGTACAAAGAATAAACTGCTAAGTAATTGGAGGCAAGACCGAGTAAAATTATCATGACCAAGGCACTTATCATGTTTAGAAGGATGAAAAGGCAGATTGTTTGTCTTTAATGGCAGGGGATTAAAGGAATTGTCCTTCTGCAACTGGAGGAAATATTTAAGAGGAAGTATTTAAGGCTGTATTTTGACCTTTAAACATTACTTCATTTTGGGAACGTATGACTCAGGAAGAATACTTGCTGAGGTAAATACAGGCTGAGCAAGTATGGTCTCTTTAAAAATCTTATAAATTTCAAACACAGAATTTTCTGGAAGTAATGACTAGTTATTTCCTATTGACTACTTTGGCAGTATTAGTTTTTTAAATCGATACCTATGAATGCCATTATAGGGATAAAGTTGAAATAACATTTCTTACTCTTTGTTTCTTTCATTTTTCTTCTCTTCAGTTTGAGCCATGCTGTTACTCCCAAGAAAGTGGAAATACTACTCTACTGCTAAATTAATTTTCTCTTATAGTAGAAACTTTCTAACTGGCTCCTACATTACCTTCCCAAAGGTAAAAAGAGATAAAATTGTTCCAGCAGCATCAGCACCACTTAAGTTTAGGTTTCTACATGGTTTTGCTGGGAAGTCTTCAAAACATTCTGCCACTTATTTTTAGTTTATAACACTGACAGATAATTTTTTAGAAGTCCTATAAATATGGCTGTTAGGGACAAAGAGTGGGCTGATGGTCTGAATAAACACTGACCTACCAGGCAGTGGGTGTGGCATAGCTCCTGGCCCTGACAAACAGGAAAGGTCATGATGGAGTTTCCTATAATTTATCTCAGCAGGAGACAAAGTAGAATCTGTACAGCCATTTTTGGAGGCTGAAAGAGCCATTAGCAACCTACTTGTTCTGATTTGTTCCCTTTTCTCTCTTATAATAAGTCTGGTGCTGGTCCCGGATACTGTGGCAATATTCCTTTGTCCAGCTCTTTTGGGAAAGTGACACCTTGGTGAAATTGAACTATGATAGTTCAAAATGCTTGCATGGCATTAACAGGTGGTTCAGCTTTACCACTTCCTTTGTGTTTTCTAGTAGGGTTATGGCCATATAGATATTTTTAAATACCAGAAAATAAGATTCAGTGTTTCCTTCCTAACATGCACAGAGAAGTTATAGTTTGAGCTGGGGTGTGGAGGGGTGAGCTTTTCAAAGTTTTAGAAACAACAGAGACCACCTGTGTTGTTATGGGCAGTTTTCCATTCTTAAATTTTCATAAGCAATGGAAACTTGGTGCAGAAATCTTGACAGTTTTACACTTAGTTTGCTTTGGACTGATGTAAGAGCTCAAATTTTCTTATATTTGAAAATTTACTCTAAGATTTCAGAATGACTTTTGAGAAAATCTCCTGGTGAGGCTTCCTAAAAGTGCTGAGGTAGCTTCCTTCCTACAATGACTGATTAGGAAAGAACTTGTGTGCTCACACAAAACCATCATATAGCAAAAAAAAAAAGAAAAAAGTAGCTACTTGCTGCATTATGCATTCAAAATTTCAGTGCAAATTTTTTACTTTCAGGCACTGTCAGACAAACTTCTTGGGGCAATGAAAGAGAATAATAAAATGACACTTTCCAGAAACTAGCAGCCAGCAATGGTAGCAGCAAGCTGCTATCCACAGTGCGTCTTGTTAGCCCCAAAGTATCACACCGGCACTTTCCTCTTCTGCTTTTAATTATTTCTGATTAGTTCTTGAATGCTACTCAGCCTCTGCCCTCCTATCACTGCAGTCACTTATATTTGGGTTACTATTGTCAGAATATCTCCTGAGGAGGCATAAACACATTCCAGCATGCAAACAGAAGGCTGAAGAGTAGTGGAAAAAGTCAATGCCTGGCATGCTGCCTTCTGCATGGTTAAATGCATCATAAGCTGGTTTCTACACTACTTGTTTCCTATTCAAGCACAAAAAAAAGGAAACACTGCAAAACCCCAGGCTTTTCTTTTAATCCTTTTTCCTTTTGGGGTAATTGGGCTCTTCCCTCAAGAAGTCCTACAGTGCTTACACGCACCAGTGAAGGTTAGTTTTTCCTCCTCTCTTGTTTAGTTCTTCCCCTACCTCTCACATTGCTTATGAGATCTTCATATCACATCTGTCTTGTCTGTATATACAGAGTACTTGTCTAATACAAAAGGTACCATATTAAGTAGTAACTTTTCAAATGGGTTTAATTTTTAGCATAAACTGGATTTTTTTGATGAATAGTGAAAAGATCACATTTTGAAATTAACTATCATGCTAAGTAAACTAATAACTATATAGATTTCATAAGCATGGAGCCTAGAGACTTAGTCCAAAGGGCCAGCCCAAGAAAAATTGCTTTTCATGTTTTGATTAAGTCTATTTGAACCAAGACAAGAAAAGTGCAATATAAATTGAGGGAAGAATCCAATAGAATAACATTGATTTTGCATCATGTATTATATTAAAAAAATACAAAATGTGAAATAAAAAATAGAGCTGCAATAATCCTGAAATCTCCAAGGAATTCACAAAAGAACCCAAAACCAAAACAAAACAAAACAACCCAAACCAAAACCAAAACAAAACAACCCAAACAAACAAACAACAACAAAAAAACCCAAAACCAAAAAATCCCAAACAAACCCCAAAACAAACAAAAAACCCCAGCCCCAAAACAAAACAAAAACCCCAAAATAATTACAAATGAAGAACTATTGCAATGAGCTTGTAAAAAGAAAAGTTTCTAGTGTTAAAAACATGATGCCTTATATTTATAAGAAAGTACATATTAGAATTAATATATAATTTTACAATAGTTTTGTTCCAGAATCCCATTCCTTCAACTATTGCAAGTGCCTAAACAAGTAAAAAAACTTTCTGAAGGCATCCTACTGGCTCTTTGGGTTTGTTGACAGAGAATTACATATAATCACATGTGAGTATTCTAAAAGTTAAAGAGAATCTAATTGGCTATGAATATACATGACAGAATTACCTCTACTGCTGATTCTTTTAATATTCCCTCAGAATAACCAAGTTGAAAGAATACTAAATTACTGAAGTTATGCTTAGAATTCCAGAAATGCCAGAATCAAACTAAAATTAAACTTAGAGCTGCCTCAGTAGTTCTATTATGCCAAAACCTTTACATACAAAAGGGACACCCACCACCCCATCATTTACAATCACCACAGCCTCATTGCTGTCTGCATCAAAAGCAACATGCAGTGCCTGCATCCTACAACTAGGGGTAACACAGCAAAATGGCACTGTGCATCTAGAGAAGTGCAGGATAATAAGCTGCAAGAGGCAAAAAAACTTTTTAACATAACAACTTTGGTATTTTATTTTCTTCTTTTGTTATCCTTGAACTTAACACCTACCAAAAATTTTCAGTCAAAATTCTTACCTGCTGCTAATACTATTTCTTCCTGTCTGCTTTTAGGCCTTATTTTATGACATATTCTCTCTCTCCTCCTACAGGCTTCTTCATTCTGATTTGCAGAAACGAATACCTTCTTGTTGCTTTTTCTCCCCTTCCCATGATTTTGCTCACAAATACACAATGCGTAGCAGCAAGTAGGGGGAATCAGAGCCTCATAACTATGATGGTCTCTGTCCATCAGCAAACAAGAGAGATTTTAGGGCCTTGGGAAGACTGGTTAAGGGATCAGGAGCACAGGCAGTGTTTGTTCTCCTCTCTCCTGCCACTTGCAGGGAACAATGAGAGAAGAAACAGGAAGATCACAGATGAATACCTGGCTCTGAGCTTGGTGTCACTGGTAAAACTGTGGGTTTTTTGATCATCAGTTAGTTTACATCACACCAGGCCTACTGGTGACAGATGGGGCAGATCTGTCTCAAAGGAGGAAAAAGAACTTGCACAGGAGCCAACAGGACATTAAGAAAGTCTAGGGACAAGTGGTAAAACCAGGCCTTCTAGAGATAAGCCTGGGGACAACACGACTCTGAGGGTGGTGTGCTACCAGGTCGCTCATGCGGCCATCTCAGTAGATGTAGGGGATGAAGGCCATGCAACAGCTAAGACGTGAGGGCTACTGATGCATTGGAAACCAGAGATGTGCCTGAGCATGCTGACATAAGCAGTAGAGCTCTTCTCCCCAAAAAGGTGGCCAGATCAATATCCCAAATGAACTGCTTCTACACCAATGCACACAGCATGGACAAGAATGGAGGAGCTGGAAGCCACTGTGCAGCAGGAATATTATGACATAGTCAACATCACAGAATCGTGGTGGGATGATTCAGGCAACTGGAATGCTGCAATGGACGGCTATGAACCCTTCAGAAGGGATAAGCAAGGGAGGAGGTGGGATAGCCCTGTGAGCTAGGGAGTGTTTTGATTATCTAGAGCTTAATAATTGTGATGATGGGTTGAAGGTTTATGGATAAGAAGCAGGTGGAAGGCCAACAGAGCAGATATTCTGGGATTCTGTTACAGACCATACAACCAAGATGAAGAGGCAGATGAAATATTCTATAAGCTGGGAAAAGTCTCATAAGCATTAGATCATGTGCTTGTGAGGGACTTCAACTTACCAGATGTCTGCTGGAATACAACAGTCCAGGAAGTTTCTGGAGTGTGTGGCAGATAACATCCTGACACAGCTGGTGAGTGAGCAATCTGGGAAAGGCATTTGCTGGAACTGTTGTGAACAGAGAAAGATTGGTGAGTAATGTGATGTTTGGCTGTCTTGGGCACAGCAATCATGAAATGAGCATTTTCAATTCTCAGAGAGAAAAGAACGGGGGTCAGCAAATTTTGGAATTCCAGAGGGTAGATTTTGGTCTTTTTAGGAAAGTGATTGACAAAAACCCTTGTGAGGCAGTCCTGAAAGGCAAAGATGTCCAGGAAAGCTGGACAGTCTTCAAGAAGGAAATCTTAAAGGTACAGGAGCATGCTGGCCCCATGTGCCAAAAGACAAGGTGCCAGGGAAGAAGGCCAGCCCAGCTGAACAAGGAGCCTTACGTGGAACTCAAGAAAAAAAGAGAGTTTAAACCTTATAAAAGAAGGAGCAAGCAACTCAGGTGAACTACAAACATATTGTGAAATCATACAAGGAGAAAATTAGAAGGACCAAGGCCCAGCTAGAACTTGATCTGACTACTGTCATAAAAGACAATGAAAAATGTTTCTATAATATTTTCCCAACAAAGACTGGCTAAGGAGAATCTCCATCTTTTATTGGATCCTGGGGGAAACATAGTGACAAAAGATAAGAAAGTTGAGGTACTTGATGGCACCTTTGCCGCAGTCTTTAATGGCAGGAAAAGTTGTTCTGAGGGTACCCTGCTCCCTGAGCTGGAAAACAGGGATGGCGAGCAGAATGAAGCTCACACAATCCAAGGGGAAACAGTCACTGACTTGCTACATCACTTAGACACAAACAAGTCTATGAGGCCAGATGAGATGCAATCAGAGGTATTAAGGGAGCTGGTGGAAGTGCTTGCTGAGCCATTTTCCATTATTTATTGGCAGTACTGGCTACCCTGGAGGGTCCTAGCTGACTGGAATATTACAAATGTGACTCCCACCTATAAGAAGAGCTGGAAAGAGGACCTAGAGAACTTCAGGCCTGTAAGCCTGACCTTGATGCCATGGAAGGTCATGGAATAGATCATCCTGAATCTCATCATGTGGCAGCTGTAGAGCAACAAGGGGATCAGAGCCAGTCAGTATGGGTTTGGAAAGTCAGGTGTGGCTTGACCAGTGCAATCTCCTTCTATGACAGAGTGACATGCTTGCTGGACGAGGGAAAGGCTGTGGATGTTGTCTACGTGGACTTAGTAAAGCTTTTGACACCATTTCCAACAACATTTTTCAGGGGAAATAGGCTTAGCTCTGTACACTGTGAAAGCAAAATGGCTGTATGGCCAGGCCTAGAGAGTGATGCTGCAGGAGTTACATTTAGCTGCTGGCTGGTCACCAGTGGTGTTCCCCAGGGCTCAGTACTGGGGCAAGTTCTGCTTAGTATTGTTATCTGAATTGGGAATCGAGTGCACTCTCTGGCACTGTATGGATGACACCAAATTCGGTGGGAGTGTTGACCTGCTGGAGGGCAGGAGGGCTCTGCAGAGGGATCTGCACAGGCTGGATCCATGGGCCAAGGCCAGTGGTGTGAGGTTCAACAAGGCCAGTGCTGGGTCCTGCCTTTGGGTCACAACAGCCCCAGGCAGTGCCACAGGCTGGGGCAGAGGGGCTGCAAAGCTGCCCACAGGAAAAGGAGCTGGGGGTGCTGGTGACAGTGACTGAACATGAGCCAGGGTGTGCCCAGGTGGCCAAGAAGGCCAATGGCATCCTGGCCTGGATCAGCAATGGGTGGCAGCAGGAGCAGGGCAGGGATTGTTTGTCTGCACTTGGCAATTTTGAAGGCATACCTCAAGTCCAGTTCTGGACCCCACCCTTCAGGAAAGACATGGAAGTGCTGGAGCATGCCCAGAGAAGGGCAATAGAGCTGGGGAAGGCTCTGGAGCACCAGTCCTTTGAGGAGCAGTTGAGGGAGCTGGGGTTGTTTAAACCAGAGAAAAGGAGGTTCAGAGAAGATATTATCACGCTCTACAATTGCCTGAAAGGAGGATGTAGCAAAGTGGGGTTTGGCCTCTTCTCCCAGGTAACAAGTGACTGGAAGGACAAGAGGAAATGGCCTCAAGGGTTCTAATATATGTTTTGTTTGCATATTAGGAAAAATTTCTTCACTATAAGAGTGGCCAAGCTTTGGAACAAGTTGCCTAGGGAATTGGTGGAGTTACCAGCTCTGGAGGGATTTAGAAGGTGTGTAGATGTGGCACCTGGAGACAAGTTTAGTGGTGAACTTGGCCAGTTTGGCATTTAATAATTGGACTTTATGCATTGGAAACCAGAGATGTGCCTGAGAATGCTGACATAAGCAGTAGAGCTCCTCTCCCCAAAAAGGTGGCCAGATCAATATCCCAAATGAACTGCTTCTATACCAATGCACACAGCATGGACAAGAAATGGAGGAGCTGGAATATTATGACATAGTCAACATCACAGAATCGTGGTGGGATGATTCAGGCAACTGGAATGCTGCAATGGACGGCTATGAACTCTTCAGAAGGGATAAGCTTTTTGGAATGGTTCCAGTTTAGTGGAATTTAATGGTTGGACTTTATGCTCTTAGAGGTCTTTTCCAAAGCAGACGATTCTGTGATTCCGTGTCGTTTCTATGTTGTTGCTCTAGCAGAATTAAAGGCTTAAGACACTGTGAACGGTGAGAAGGCTGAAAGCTATATTATTTTGGCCTTCATAAGGGACAATTAATCCCTCCAGTGGCAACTAATCTTCCTGTGATTTTCGGGGGCATTCAGGGCCCTAGCTTCTGCTTTTAATAGATACTCTATATCCACTTTTGCAATATGTTTAGGGTATTGAGCTGAAATACCTACTCTTGCACCACAACTCTCTTTCCATTGCCTGGACAAGACCTGCACTCATTTTAGCCAAATTCCTTTCATTCTGTCCATAGTGAGACTATGAATGACTAATTTTTGGACTGCATGCCAAAATTGCTTCTTGTGCCTCTGCAGCCACCAACCACAACTTACAGATCTCTAAATGGACATAGAGATAATAATGATGTCATGAAAGGTTTAAGCTGTGCCTTATAAATTTGTGTAATAATTGTATAGGTATCAGGGAAGTAAAATATTCTTACCAAGATGAAGAATATGAGGATCCAATTTTTTTGATCTGTTGGTTCAGTGTGTGATCCTGGAAAAATCTTCACACTTCTTCATGTTTCTGTTCCCTTGTCTTCAAAAACTGTCTTTGTACTCCTTTGGATGATAACATTGTATTTGAATAGACACTGAATTTGGCAGTAAGCAACTTGCACAATCTAGATCTTACTGTTCCCCCTACACCTTGCCAAAAATAAAAGATAAAACATGCTACAGTTACTTGAAATAACTTCTAATTTGTGATACATCCACTTAATCACGGTCATTTAAAAATGCATTCATTTAAAACCTTACATGAAATTCTGTATAAGGAATGTCTAAATTAGAAAAATATACTCTTGACTTTTTAAAAGAGTGATGTAAAGAAAGAGTACACTTTTATCACATATATTGTACTTAGGTTTTTGTGAAGTGCAGTCCAAATACTGACGTGCAATACACTTTCTGTGATTCACGAAGATTATGAAAATACATTAGTCATCATGAGAGTGACAGTTACTTAGTGCTTAAAAGCACCAATATGCAATAACTCTAAGGCCTGAAACAAGATTTGGTGATCAGAGAGAATGTTAGGACAGCTCACAGAATGGGAGAAGTGCAATGGGCAGATGCAGGAAGGACAGGCTGGGAAGGTAAGGATCTCATTTTTTTAATGTGAGAGAGCAGTCAGGATGCATGGATCTCTACCCTGGGATGGCTCTCTGCCTTGGGATTGGTGATGACATGGCTAAGGATTACTAGGCAAATCCTAATATGAGGAGAGGTATTTATGAAGGGTTAGGAAAGTTAACTCTGATGAGGGATATGGGGAGAAAAAGAAAGCTTTCTACAGATTCATTGCTGGGGAAAGGAAGATAAGGGAAAATGTGGGCTCACCACTGAATGGTCAGGGATCTAGAAGTAAGACACATGGAAAAGGCCAAGAAGTCAACACCTCTTCCCCTCAGTCTTTAGAGATAAAGCTGTCCCAGTTCTCTAAGACCAGGGATAAAGACTGGGACAAGGAATACTTATCCTTGGTGGAGGAGGAACAGGTTATAGGATATCTAAATAGACAGGATAGTCATGCATCTACAGTACCCAACAGGTTGTACACGAGTGCTGAGAGAATTGGCCATTGTTCTTACAAGGTCACCCCCTAGTATCTTTGAAAGGTCACTGCAAGTTGAAGAGGTTCCTGAAGACTGGAAAAAAGTAAATGCCATCCCCATCTTCAAAAAGAACACGAAGGAGATTTCAGAAAATTATAGACTTATCATCCTCACCTCAATTCCAGGCTTAAAGTGTTATGATGCCTTGCACAAACACTAGATAGTGTGGGGAGGTCACTACTGGTATACTACAGGGATTGCGACTGAGTCAACTATTGTTTAACAATTAATTTCATTAAGGGCCTAGAAGTGGTGGGACAGAAGTGCAACTTTAGTTAATTTACAGATGATACAAAACTGAGATAAGTGTTTCTATTCAAACAGATCTGGACAGACTGAAGGAATGGGTCAACCAAAACATGCTAAGTTCTGCACTTGGAGGGAAATAACCATCCACGCCACCGCAGGCTGAGGATGCACCAGATGGAAAGCAGCTTTGACCGAAAAATGTCTGGGGGGTCTGGAGGATGACTAGACCATGAGCCAGCAAAGCACAGTCACAGGAAAAAAGATTGGACATACTGTGCTACTGTCAACATTCTCTCAACAAGAACAGGATCTGAATTTGTATTTGGAAAGCACAAGGGCATATGGAGCAGATCTGCAGTCTTTCATTCTATATATCACATGCTTTAAGAAAACTCAAGACCTGAGGAAACACAAAGAGGGTTTAGCCTGAAGAGGGATAAAAAACAAAATTTGCTTCTGCCTCTGTCTTCTATTGGCAGCCTGTGCCACTTTTTTTGACCATTCACTTTTTGCCTTGAGTCTTGGCCTTTGCCTTTCCTAGTTGCTGATGTCCAGAGCTCCCCTTGTGTTGCCTTACATGCTTTGCTGCCATGCCATGCTCCCACACAGCAATCCCATGCCCAGCAGCCTGGTGAGGAAGCTCTGCACTCACAGGATGCCCCTGCTTACCCTGGCCCACAGCTGCCGGTAAGATGGCCCTGCACAGCCCGGGGTAGCTTGTTGAGGAAGCTTGTTAATGCTTTTAGCAAGGAGGGATTTCATACCCATGTTCTTGAAGGAATAGGAGTTTGTTTCACCCCTTGAGTGATGTGGCATGGTTATGGAGCAGGCTTGCTGGCAGCAATCATGCCTGCCCTGATTATCCAGCTCTCACAAATAGCACTTTTGCTCTTCCTGCCTCCTGCTGCTCTAAACAAGCATGAGGCTTGTCGAGGTTGTGCAGCCCAAGTCCCCCCATCAGCCTCCTGGGGAAGGCCCTTTGGGCACTTGCAAGCCCACATTGCTTGACCACCATCTGGCACTGACTTGTGTGCCTCCATTTCACAGCCCTGCAGCAAAACCCATGCACACAGACAGCCTTGTTCCATTGTAGGATCAGCCTCCAGGAGAAGTATCACTGACTGTGAAAATGAGCTGGAGAATCCCACAGAGTTACAGTCAAGTAAATGGGACTCTGCCTATGTGGAATGGGACTTATGACTTTCGAGTCTTTTTACATTATTTTAATTTTAGCTGCTACCAAAAAGAAAAAAATTAAATCCCAAAATAGCAACAGATTTTAAGCTTTGGTATGTAACAGGTTTTGAATTCGACAGATTTGATTGTACAAATTAGGAAAGAAATGAAAATATACATAATAGGCTTGAATACAAGTTTTCCCTAGGCTCACTGCAATGGGTAAAAAACCATAGTGCAATACAGTACATATTTATACCGAAAGAAAGATATAATGCCCTTGACTGTATAACACAACTCCCACTGTAAACTTTTCTCACAAGATTGTATGTGTTTGGCTCACTGACTCTACTACAAACCCTTATATCACAAACAAAGGCTGCTATTTACAGATGCCAAGCCTACTACAAGACCCTAGATTTGTCTACTCTAGCCCAGCCAGTGATGAAGTATCCCCATTTGACTTCAGCAAAGAAGCCAAATCTATGTAAATAAGTTGATGATTTGGTTTATAATTGTATGCTGAATTTAAATTAAGATCTACTAGGCATATGTTCTTCCGGGTGGATATTTGTATTAGAGAAGGTCTCTACTAGATTCTTAAATTTTATCTGCAATATCACCCACTCATGGAGTAGGCAGCAGAGTTCTCACAAACGGTACTGTGTGCTGCATTCATTTACTACTTCAGGTGTCTGAAAGTTGTTTTTCTGGAAAGGACAATGCTCACTTGGTCTTCTCAGCAGTTATGAAGTCCAGACACACTATGAAGAAGGCAAGTACTTGCACTAATTCTGCTGGACACTAGCATGCAGAAAGTGGCAATTAATTACTTTATCCTTTATCATTGCCGGAGCAGAATGATTTTATCAAAACAGATCAAGAGGATAATTCCATCCATTCATCCAAAGACTTTTCTGCCATTGTTTTTGAGCATAAAGAAGAAATTTTAAAGCTCATATATGGCCAGCCAGACAACTGAACACTTCTCTGGTGTCTGTAGAAATGCCACTGCTTAGACTCAGGAATGTCTGACATTTCCACACCTACAAAAGTCATTGGTTTAGCACCATTCCCTGACATTAAAAAGTTGGAGCAAAATTACTTTTGCAGCAATTGTTTAAATGACTATCCCAACTCTGGTTAAACAACTAAAAACCCTGAATTCTCTAATCAAAGGAATTTCTTCCAGGATTAGGGCTGAAAATTTTTGTAATTTTCTGAAAAGAAATACAGATTCTCAGTGGCTTCTCTAATCTCAAATTTTGCACGGCAATCAAACTAATCTTTATTTCTTTATTTCAGACGCAATGTAGCATAATATATGCCTACTAAGTGTATTTTACATTTGTAATAGCAAATACTGAAGAACAACAAATGTCTTATGCTGGGTTATTTTTACTCATTTTGCAGGTAAAGGTGCTCTAGAAACATATCTCAATATAATTTTTAAAATAATTACTGACTCTTCTGTGTATGGTACTTGTTTATTAAAAGCACAGTGCAGCCAAACTCTAAGCGACTTTAAATTACATGAGCACAGAATCAATAGGTTGAAAAACATTTCTTATACCATCAAGTCCAACTTTTGAGCCATCACCATCTTGTCAACTCAACCACAGCACTTTGTGCCCCATCCAGTAATTTCTTGAAACTCTCCAGGAATGATGACTCCACCAACTCCCTGGACAGCCCATTCCAATGCTTAACAACTCTTTTCATAAAGTTCTTTCTGATGTCCAACCCAAACCTCCCCTGGCACAGCTTGAGGCCACTTCCTCTTGTCCAGCCACTTGTTGCCTGGGAGAAGAGTCCAAACCCCACCTGGCAACACCCTCCTTTCAGGGAGTTGCAGAGAGCGATAAGGTTCCATTGAGCCTCCTTTTCTCCATCTAAGCAAATCCAACTCCATCAGCTGCTCCTCCTAGGATGTTCCAGAGCTTTCCCCAAGTCCATTGCCCTTCTCTGGTCTTGCTCCAGCACTTCAATGTCTTTCTTGGAGTGAGGGGCCCAAAACTGAACACAGGATTTGAGATGTGGCCTAACCAGTGCCAAATACTGGGGGACAATCCCTGCCCTGGTCACTCAATTGCTGTTACAGGCCAGGATGCCATTGGCCTTCTTGGCCACCTGGGCACTGCTGGCTCATGTTCAGCTGCAAACACCAGCCCCTCCAGGTAATTTTCCTCTGGGCAGCTTTGCAGCCACTCTGCCCCAGCCTGTGGCACTGCCTGGGGCTGTTGTGACCCAAGGGCAGGACCTGGAAACCTTGGCCCATTGATCCAGCCTGTGCAGATCCCTCTGAAAAACCCTTCTACTTTCCAGCAGATCAACACTCCCACCCAACTTTATCCACAAACTTAGCAAGGCTACACTTAACATCCTCATTCAGGCCATTGACAGACATTATACAGAACTGGTCCCAGTACTGAGCCCTGGGGAGCACCACTGGTGACCACCTGTTGCTTACTCCCAGTATGAACGGCCCAGCTGGATGGGGGCAGTGGAAATATTCAGAGATAAAACCACCACTCGCACTAAATTGGAGCATACACAATAAGGAAAGCACACAAAGCCAGCAGCAAGGAGCGGAGGGATCTTCTGTTTGGATTCCAGGGACACAGAGTGTCACCTGAAGCATACGTGGGGCAGAAGACAAAGAACAAAGTGGGGAGAACCCTTAAATAGAGAGGGAGACGGGATTTACCCCAACCAGTGGGAAAGGGCAGGGGGCTGCAAAACTGGGATGGATGGACTAGGGAGCCAACAGAGCAACACAGGAAGTGGGATTAAAGGTAATGGACCAACAGGACATCGAATTCAAAGGAACCTTCCAGAACATAGCTATCTATGGTAAGAAGGGGCAGGGAGGCCAATGGGCCAGTTGGGGTACAGAGATTAACACAGATGTAAAACAGGCCCCAGGGTGTCTTGGCGGGAGCGCTTAGGTCACCCTGACTGTGGAGGCTGACACAGTCCTAGGGCTGTGTCACCAGTACGTCCTCACAATGTTCACAGGCCTTCCGGCCCCCACAACCAGCCACCAGCTGAACGGAACTCCTGGCACCACTGCTCTCTGGGCCTGCACACACAGCCAGATTTTAACCCAGCAAACACTGTACCAGTCTAAGACATGGAATGCCAGCTTTTGCAGAAAAATGCCATGGGAGACAATATCAAAGGCTTTGCTGAAGTTCAAGTAGACATATCCATAGCTCTTCCATTATCCATTAGGCAGGTCACTTGGTCATAAAAGGAGATCTGGTTGACCAAGTAGTATCCACCTTTCCTAAATGCCTGCTGGCTGGGCCTGATCCCCTTGTTGTCCAGTATGTGCTGAGTGATCAAAATCAAGATACTCTGTTCCATAACCTTCCCCAGCACTGGTCAGACTAACCAGCCTGTAGTTCCCCAGATCCTCTTTCCGACCCTTTTTGTGGATGAGCATCACATTGACCAGCCCCCAGGTCTGAGACCTTCCTGGTTAGCTAGGACTAATGGTGGAGATTTTCTTGATGAGCTCTTCTGACAACTCCCTCTGTATCCTTGAATGAATCCCATCCAACACCATAGACTTCTGAGTGTCTAAATGGCTCAGTACTTCAACGTGTATTGCAGAAGATCTGTTCTGCTCCCTGTACCCCAGCTTAGGGGGCTGGTTGCCCTGAGGATAATGACCTTATTGCTAAAGACTGAGGCAAAGAACACATTAAGGAACTCAGTCTTTTCTTCATCCTTGGCAACAGTGCTCTCCTCCATGCCCAATAAAAGATGGAGATTTTCCTTGGCCTTCCTTCATTGAGATATTTATAAAACCACTTTTTATTATCTTTCACAGCAGTGGCCAGATTGAGTTCTAGTTGAGCTTTTGTCTTTGTAATTTTCTCTCTGCATGTGTTAATAACATCCTTGCAGTCTTCCTGAGTTACCGATTCCTTCTTCCAAAGGTCATAAACCCTCCTTTTTTAATCTCTAAATTCCTAATTATACTGAAAATACTGATTAACATGTCAAACTCTGAATTATCCATGGATGTGCTACTTCAGAATTTTGGTTCATACTAAGGCTCATTCCCTGTCAAGGCAAATCTATTATTTTACTTTGATTCCCTTCATGATGCCATCTTGGTACATACAAACTTCATACAGCTTCTCAAAACACTTTCCAATGTAACCAATGGAAGGTGTGTTCCATGAGTGCACATAACATGTTTCTTTTGCTAATGCAGGTGCAAGAACCTCAATTCAGTGACCAGGCTGCACCCACTTAAGTCCACCAGTGTACAGCAAGCACAGAGGTAGGAGCAGAAAGCTCTCAATATGAACAGCTTATGCCACACCCAGCAGGACTTTTCATGCACATAAAAGGCTAGGTGTCACCAGTTTTACATATGCCTTTATGATCAGTTCTTGCTATCTTGCCCCTTTCTCATTCCTGCAAATGATGGCATTGCCCATGCCTTGTATCTCAGAATTATCAACAGGGTGCCACACAGGAGCCTATAGGGAATCCAGGAAAGTGCACATCTTGTAAAACTCTGTGGGCAAAGAGCTCATTGTATGAGGAAGACACCAAATTCATGGTCTACCAGTGTTGCCTCATCAGCCACTGGTGAGATGACCGGCAGTGAGAACAAAATAAAATCTAAGAAAATTAAGTATTTTCTACATGGAAAAGGTATCAACTTATCAAAACCCAGGACTCACAGAGCAGCATAGAAATATAACAGAGGGCTTAGGCAACCCTGAAGTGTACGCACAGCTGAGCCTCCTGCTCAGCAAAGCAGTGAGGCCATCTGTTCCCATCCCCGAGGCCAAACATGCAGGCTGCACAGGTAGTTGAGTCAGCAGTGGAAAAGGAGTCTCAGTCCCTCAGCTGTCTGGTACAGACTGATAGAGACATCCTGGTGTACCTGAATGAATAACAAGGGAGGTGACGGTCCCCTTTACTCTATTTTAGTGAGACTCCACCTGAAGTACTGCATCCAGCTCTGAAGTCCTTGGGACAGGAAAGTCATGTACCTGTTGGAGCAGGTCCAGAGGAAGGCCAAAAGTCTTAGGGCAGGAGCACCTCTGCTATAAGGAAAGGCTGAGAGATTTGGGGTAAAACAGCCTGGACAAGAAAAAGCTCTTCAGAAATCTTATTGGGCCCTTTTAGTACATATAAAGTGGACTTACAAGAAAGATTAACACAGACCTTTTAGTAGGGCCTGTCGTGATAAGATGGGGTAATGGTTTTAAGCTTTAACCAGACCAGATGTAGACCAGATATTTGGAAGAAATGTTTTACAATGAAGGTGGGGAACACTGCCACAGGTTTCCCAGACGGCTGGTGGATGTGCCTGAAACCATTCAAGGTCATGAAGGACACAGATCCAAGCAGCCTGATTGAATAGGAGATGTCCCTGCTCATTGCATGGAGGTTGGAATGGATGACCTTTAAAAGTCATCCTTCCAACCCAACCCAAAATATTTTAGGGCTGTGATTCTATGATGCTCCAGGATGCTAACTTAAGAAGAATAGTCAACATAAAAAAACCCATATACTGCTCATGCAAAATACTAGTAGACATGCAGAGAACATGTACCACATAGAGCTGGAGTAAAGGTATGCAGATCACCAAGTAAGAGGGGACATTCACTCCATAAGGGGGATAAGCAGAAAATACTCAAAAGGCAAGTAAATTACTTGTTATGGCTATATGATAACAGAAGAGCAAGATTGTTACACGTCCTACCATTTACCCAAAAAATAAGTACTGACTAACTAACTAACTAACTAAACTAGAATTGTTTAGTCTTCTCTGTATTTATGACACTATCCAAAAGAACCATGTCTGGCAAGCAATTGGACATTGCAGTGTCTAGATCTGCCTAAGCTGCCTATCATTTAACATCAGCATCTATACAACCCTCTTTGCCTTTTCCCCCTACATCATGTGAACTCTTGAGAAATAAAACCCCAGAAATTATTTGGACTAGACTTCCGAGAAAGCAAAAGGGCTTGTTTCCTCATATAACAGCTGCCAGACAGTTGGCTTTTCTTGATGAAAGATTTTGCAAATGCAAAGCTTATACATGAGTTTAAGGGGTGACTAGAGAAGTTCTTGGAAAAGATTCTCTGATGTATATAAAAAAATATAAATTATGTAGGGTTCAGAAAATCACTGAGCTTAAAAAGGCCCTAGGGTGGCAAAGTTAAATAAGTAAAATGCACTTATGCTTTTTGCTGCACTTGTCTAGGTGTTAACTTTCACTATCTGGACGATCAAGTACACAGGGTTAGATGTACCCTCTGCTTTTCAGAGGTGTTGAAGTTTTGAATCTGGCAAGAAAAAGTGATAATTTTCAAGGTACATGAGCAACTTCTGTCCAACCATCTTTTAGTTCACTGGTGAAAAACTGATTATATTCTGATTATTCCTTATCCACATAGTCAGGTATAAAATTACTTTGAGATATGCAGCATATTCTGCATCTAAATACAAAACACAAGGCTTTTAGCAACACAACCACTTTTAATCAGCACTGCCTTCATATTTAAATTTGGCAGGTTGTTTAATCCTGTCATTAGTTACAAAAATTCTATGAAGGGACTGAATGTTTTAGTGATTGTCTTGCAGTGAATAACTGTTGAATATGTTTTTTAAAAAAAAGACTTCATAAAAAATTAAGATGAGACATGCATTCTTTGATAAAATCAAATTGATAAGATGTTGGGATTAAAATTTGCAGAAATTAATTTGAAATTATTTGAAACAGATACCATTAGGTCCTGACTGATCTAAGTGGGTATCACGGCTTCATAGATGGAAGCATCAAAATATTAAATAATTAATAATAACAAATAATTTTAATATAACGAAAGTAGCTACTTCTTTTTTTATAGACTGAAATACTGCTATAGATTAAAATATTTGCAAATATACTCGCTGCAGTGATATATATATATATATATATATATATATATATATATAGTTATTTCCACATAGATAGATTCATAAAGTTCCATGATTTCAGGAAGAAAATCAACAGCCCAATGTTTTTGTCCTTCAACTTTACCACCTTTACCACAGTTTACCCTTCTAAGGTTGCCAAGAACTTAAATTGTCACTTAATGCAAGTGACAATTGACACCACAGAAAATATCCGGAATTAAAATACTTAAGGCCAACTCTTTAGCAACATAGATATAATGTATATTGTTAAAGCTTTACCATGGAATTAGGTCACATCACTCTGGCAACAATTTTCTGGTAAAACTACTCAGTATCCAACGTCTCTATTTGGTTTTCACCTTGTTCATAGGAAATTTTAAATTGTACGAAACACAAATCCTAAAACCTTCCCATACACAAGCTAAATTAAAGTACCTGAATTTTCTAGACAGACAGAATGAAAGATGCTTATCAAAATGTCTTTTACCTTTAATTGAATTAATTTAATGCATTGCTATATATTTTTATTAAATCAGATTGCTTATGGCTGCATCTCATTTTCATGTTTTTGAAAGGCTAGTCATGTAAGTGAGTGTGAGCTCTTAAAAGACCCAGACATCCAAGGAGGCTGAAGATCTTGGTTGAAGTTACTAGTTTAACATCTCATGAAAATTAGGTTCCACAGCAGAAGTATCAAGATAGCCTCAGCTGTAGAAGTCCTTTAACTAGTTTTATTAATTGAAGATTGTTCTGTTATAGACTCTCTTAGTTAAGACATTGTTTGCATATATTTAACCCTATTTCCCAGTATTTTTTAGTAAAGAATTGTTGGATCTTGAGATGGTTACAAAGTAACTTAGAGTAAATCTACTAAAACAAGAGCAATTTCAAATCGTTTCTGTAGGGACAGGTGGAGTGGTGTTGATTGTAGGGCATTCCACACAAATGCCAGGTGCTTTTAGCGGGAGGTATAAGGAAGATGTGACTGGTGAACCATGTGTTTTTAGAACAGCTGAGGACACAGGCCAGTACATAGGTCAAGAAGGGACTCCGTAGTTTATATGGATGATAGGCGAGCATTACCGGCTACACGGACTGCTGCAACTGTGTATAAAGCTTCAGAGATACTTTTCTGGTTAGTAAATGGCTGCAGACGGGGATCCCCAGGAGACAGTAGCAGTAGATGCAGGGACACTACACATAGCCTCAGTGCAGGGCGAACTTCTTTTCTTTGAGAATGGCAGAACACTGGGACAGGCGAGGCCCTGGAGTTCCCCTCTCTGAGGACATTCAAAACCCACCTGGATATGTTCCTGAGTGTTCTGAGTGACCCTGCCCAGCATGGGGGGCTGGACTAGATGTTCTCCAGGGGTCCCTTCCAACCCTGAGACTCTGCATACAGCTGGAAGGAGCACACAGCCTGTCAGGAGAGCAGAGGGTGGCACACTGGGGTTATAACCTCCCGGGAAGTGTTTAAGGAAAGACTGGATGCGGCACTCAGTGCTGGGTCTAGATGACTCAGTGGTGTTTGGTCACAGATCTCAGAGGTCTTTTCCAACTCTGTGACTCGGTGTGCCAGCTGGGACAAGGCATGTTCCCGGGCAGGAAGGCCACGTGTACTGGGACCGGCCGCCGGCCACTCGGGGCCCTGACTCGGCCCCTGCAAGGCTCCGCGGCCGGCAGGGCCGCGCAAACCCAGTCACAGAGTTGGAAAAGACCTCTGAGATCTGTGACCAAAC
>JAHLSL010013598.1:3527192-3557921 GCA_025920805.1 Petroica traversi | reverse complement strand
CGGGGAGCGGGGCTGGCCGCCGTGAGGGCTCAGGAGGAGGAGGAGGAGAGGCTAGGCGATGCCGGGGACGCGGGCACGCTGCGGGACCTCCAGGACAATCGCTGGGATGCGGTGGGTGTGCGGCTGAGTTGGGTCTCGTCCGTACGGGTCGGGAGATGGGGAAATCGGGGGGCGCGCTGCGGCCGCAGTCAAAGGTTAATGGCTTTAAACCTGAGAAAAGCCGTAGGGTTGGGAGGAAAAATGCAGCCGGAGACGGATCCTGTAGGAAAGCGAGAGTAGGGGTTGATTCCCCCCTTTCACTTACAGGGGCCTTGTTCTGATTTGGTGTGACTACTAAACGTTGCAGGTTTTCGTGAACTTGCTGTATCTTTTAGTGATGCTCTCGTGCTATCGATCGTATCAACCCCTTTTTTTTGTGCTTTCTCTATATATTTTTTTCTTTTTTTCATAATTAATGTTGCGGTTTATTTTCGTGCAGGCTGCATTTTCTTTGTATTGTGAAGTGGGGTTTTGTTTATTCAATACCCCCACCGATATATACACAGGGTAGCAGGTTGTTTTTTTTTTTTACTTACTGCACTCCTTCTGCAGGGAATTGTTTTAAAATGATGCTTTCATACTGACAGTGTAGCATGGAACAGTGCATGTACGGGTCTAGCTTATTGCACAGTGAGTTACGTTCATACGGAGAGAATCCATTTGTTTCCTTAAACTCTCCACGATGAAGGAAATCCAAGATACTGACTCTGGGTTTCAGTGCTGAGTGGCCAAAGAAAGGAGAAAAAAATTAGTATGAAAAGTCTGTGCGATTTTGTTATTGCTGCTGCTTTTCAAGAGTACTTTTGTTAAAGACAGAAGGGGCAGCTATTTACCTCTCAAAGAGAAGAGTAGGACTCATGTTATTAATGAGTATGGTTTGCATCTTATTTTCTTCGTCCTTTTCGTGAATGCTTATTAAGATCTAAAGATCTGTGTTGTCACTGATGTAAAATTTTACTTCATATACTTTTTGAATTCTTTGGATGAAGTTAATTTTTTGGCATCTTTTATGGCAATGAAACACGTAACATCTTAACATTTCCATATCCAGTTGCACTCTCCCCTTTGACTTGTCACATCATGTGTTGTTTTGGCAGGCTTTTGTCTTTTCTGAAGTGGTGACTTAGTAATTTCCTTATTTATTTAGTAAAATAATTAGGAAAACAATAATGCTCTTGTTTTTAATCTAAACCGTACATTTAATTGTATATACACCTTTTCCATTTTTATATCCTTAGATATCCAGTGTAAGATATGGGATTTGTCTCACATTGGAACTACCAATAAATGTGACTGGGCCAATTTTTTCAAGCAGGTATTAACTACAAAATCTGCTAAGTAGTTAGTCAGTGCACTGTTGATACTGATATTTCTTGAGGTAAGGCATATCAGATTTTTTTTGTTTTAATGTGTTTTAATATTTTATAGTTGCCAAGAACTTAGTAAAGAAATTATTTTAGATAATGACCAAAAGCCTCTACATCGTCATCTTTTAGTTCTTTTACTCCAAGACTAAACCATTGCATGCTTCTGTTGTAGGTCCTGGTGTAAATAAGTTCTAAATACATTAAGATTTTTCAGTGTGAGTTCTAGTAGGTATCAGTTATATGCCACATCTAACTCTTCATGAATTTTTTGTTAATTTTTGTGATTCATTGGTTTTGAAATAATTCTTGGCATCTATTGTTATTGAAAAGAGAAGATGCACCATACCTTTCTTGAGTAGTTCTCCTAGAGCAGGACAGAATACTGCTCAGGATGGGATCGTTCCTGGGTGAGGAAATTTGTCTTTGCAGAACATGTATCTAGGCCCCTGGGTTGCGAAGGAAAGTGTGTGCTAGTGTGTGAGACAAAGTTTCTGTTCTAGCTCTGTGGGGTTATGTATACAGGTGTTTCTTAAAAGTCATATTAAAAGCACATGATTTTGCTAAAACTAAAGGCCTTTGTAATATTATTTAGCTGCATTTTCCTTAGCCACTGGCTACAATTTGGAAAATAATAAAGCAGGTGTAATGACTACTTTTAATAATATGGACTTTACTGAGAAAAGTATTGAATCTTTATTCTCACTGACATACTCCAGTGACCAAAGACGAGATCTGCATTATGCATTCTGATTCCTTAATGCCCACAGCTAACAAAATAGTTGGTGTTTGTGGTGCTAACCAGTGTTTGAAAATGGCAAGGCTTGTGATTTTTATTTATTTATTTATTTTTAATGCACAGGCTTTCATGACTTTCATGAGTGTGACTATCTCATTTTGTTTCAACATATCCAAACAAAACAGTCAGGCTCAGGTGCTTTGTTGTGTTACTAGTAAGCTAACCTACATTGTGCTACTTTGAAGAACTCCTTTCAGTGAGGTAGTGTAGGTAAATGAAATGGGCATCAAAGATACTGTTAAAAGCTGTAAAAGATTTTAAACTCATGGTGCTTTATTGGGTAATTAGGTGCAGCTTTGTTAGCGCTATCCCATTTCTTGTTCCTGCCTGATAGGGTAGTTTGTTCATCAAAAACTGCCTACAGAAATAAATGTTGCACTTTCTTTCCATTTACTAAACTTTTGAGAGGTCAGGCTGCTTTTGTTTTCTGCTCTCACTTGGAAGGTAAGCCAGGGTCTAAAATGCAATAGTTCTTAAACATGGTAGTTCCTTTTAGTATTGTAGCTACTGTTTCTCATTTTCATGCTTTATTTTGAAAGGCTTTCTTCCCTCTGAAAATATTCTAGATTAGTTATATTTTTTACCTGTAATCTTCAACATCTTACCATCTGCAGGTATGTGTCATGCAGAATGCTTAAAAAATAAATAAGCTTTAAAATATATAGATGATTATTAAAATGGTTTTTAAAAACCATTTCCATTTGGAAAGGCATATGAATGCTCTACAATACAGAATATAAAATAAGCTTTCGGTGGCAATGTAGTGTCCCTGTAGCTGGAGATCCATTTCAAAATCAAACTCTTTGTCAAATGAATATGTTAGAAAACAAAAAGAATGTTTTGAAATTGTCAATGAAAATGCCTTTTTTTTTATACTAAGAATGAGGCTGGAAAATTAATGAGGCTTTTAAAATGAATAACTAATGTTTAAGACCTTTTATTTCTATTAGCTGAAAGTTTATTATTTATGTATTTCGCCTACAGTTGGTTGTCAATCAAAACAATATTTCTCTTTTCTCACAGATGCTATGCATACCCATATTTTGGAAATTTAAGGATCAGTATATATACTGATTTGGCTAAATCTGGTTTGTTAGGGACAGATGGCTGATTTAAACAGGTGTCACTTTCATTTCTTGTGCCTTGTGTTGAAACTTCCAGAGGTTTACAAAAGAGCTTCCTAAAGCAGATGGTAATCTCCTCTTCTGTGATCAGAAAAATGTACTTTTGTAGGAAACTATTTTCCTAGTGACTAGGTGTATTTTAATAGTTTGATGTGTCATATTAGAGTTTATGTTTTAATATTTAAAATGTCATAGCAGAGTTTGAAATGTTTCATACAATACAGTAATTTTAAAATATCCTTTCTCATTTGACTTTTAAAGATGATGTGATTATTTTGGTGAGAAATGTGGATGACTCTAGACCTAATAATTGTTGTTCTTGCAAGACCAAGAGTAGAGATGTTGCTTGGTATAGCATTTTGTTTCACTACCTTATCGTTAATTAAAAAAAATTATTTCATTTTGGAATATTTTAAAATAAAAATTAATTACTATTAAGAGCACAGGATTAGTTTCAAACTTATGTATGTTTAATTTTTTTTTCTGGCACCCTGCTGTATTAGCACATCTGCAGGTTTCTTTTCTTTAATATTTTTTTTATTCAGTAGGTGTAATTTCCTCAATTACAAAAGATTTTAATAAGGAAGAATGAAATTGAAGTTGGTTTTCTAATAACTTTTGTTATTTTTGTTTCTAAGGATTCCTTTTTTCTTTTTTTTTGTGTTGACTTTTTTATTGTAATGACTTGTGTTTATTGTTAGTTGTTTTCTTTCTAGCAGATGCACCAGAGGGTGCTATGCTATTTGAAATACAAAAAAGAAAGAAAATCCTAAAAGCTTGTTCATTGAAATGCATTGATAATGCATATGAGACTTGAATAAACATTATTGATATTTTCACACTTTCTTTTTCTGTGCAGTGCAATATAGCAAACTTACTGTTTTGACAATATTATGTTAAAAATCATAGATGAAGTTGGCTGTTCTGGATGTGATTATGTCTCTGTGTGTAGATTCACACACTTAAAATGCAATTTCTGTTCATCAAAAGAAAACAAATATTTATATGTAAATTATGTCTGTATCACATATAGCTGAAACTATACAAGCTGTATACTAATTGTACTACTTGAACATATCTGAGACCACATGCATTTTGGAGTGACCTTTATTGTATGTTATATTTTTCATTTATAAGTCTATATTCACATTTTATGTAGCTTATTTGCTCATATGTGAACACTTTTAAAAAAATGCATTTTAAAAAATGCTGTATATAGAATTTTTTCCTTTCTCACTGAAGCTCTTCCTAGATGAAACTGAGGTTGGCATGGGGGATATGTAACCCATGTGCTTATGAATTGCAAAAAGGACAGGATATTTTTCTCCATCAATCATTAGTTCTAAAAAAGAAAGTTACCAACCCACCTTGCCCTTCACTTCCCCCCCCAAACAAACAAACATATAAACAAACAAAAAAAAACCCTCCCAAAACCCCCCAAAAAACAACAACCAAAGAAAAACCCAAACCAGCCCCTGCCTCTACATATTTATAAGTACCATTATGTTTCACTTCAAAAAATTGTCTATGGAGATATGAACCTATCAGATTAGAAATTAATGTAGTAACTTCTGTAGTTTAATAATATCAATTTTTTTATCATACACCATAAAAATAATAAGGCATTATTTTTTTCTGTGTGTAGGTGGTTAATGGAGTCTAGTGTAATTTCCCTTTAGAAGCATGCAAAAAGATGCAGACTGTATCTAGGGTAGTACACCTTAAATTGCTTGTTTTTGCACACTGTTGCAAACAGTTGTTCTACCTGTTTCACTATTGCAAATTGTTTTGTTAGTTAGGAACTTCAGGTTTAGTGTCCTGAAATCAAGAGGTAGGGGATGGAATATTGCAAATTCTATTTGATAAAGAAATTTCCCGTTTTACAGTATAAATTGTAGTGATATTTGAAGGTTAATTTCTAGCAATTCAGACTTTCTCTTTGAATATCGAATTTATTTCTAACTCGTCTTTAAATTCTTTCATGACATTCATAGCAATGCTATGAGAATGCCAAATATTGTATATGAATAACTAGAGTGTACTTGTACCATTTATAACTTTATTCATTCATCAAAGAGAGGAAAGAGAAATTTAACACTATTTTTAAAGGTCATTTCATTCACTCATAGACCCAGTATGCTGGGTACATCTCAGTTTCCTAGAGCATCTCTGAGTAAACAATATATTTAGTTCTTTCATTTTCTTCTTATTGAAAGCTGATATCAAGTAAGTTTATAAGGCCTTTAAGGCAAGAACCATGTATTTAGATTTTGTTCAGGCTTTGGATGCTGCTACTACAACTAATGACTCAAAGTCACATTTACTGTTTATGTACCAAGTAAATGGATTCTCTTTTCTGTTTTACTTCTTCATTATATTAATCTAACTATGCCTTCTCTTACATACCACCTCAGGGATGTCTTCTAAACTCTGAAACTCAGTGTAGTTGAATCATGCAACATTGCAAAGTAGAAACAGAAACAGGCAAATCTGTTAAAAGGTGAAGTATGTCACTTTGCAGGTGCCATTGAGCCAAATTATTCTACCCCAGTTAAGGTGTTCTGGGATTTTTGTGGGTTTTTGTCCGATTAATTTTCTGTGTGCTGTTAACTGTACATCGCTTACAAAGAACTTTTAAAGTTCAATAGGATTCTGTGACAGAACTACTTACAAGGCAATTATTAAGGTTATAATTAGCTATTTATTTATTCAAAAATACTTTTTTTGCTCCAGTGGACTAATTGTCTGCTGAATTTTCAGGTGATTCTCTAATAGCTTTAGTCAGATTTTCTTCCCCCCTCCACAAAAGTGCCTAAATGTGGGGTGGGAAGAAGGGAGAGCAGTCTTGCTTATGTATCTCTCTTAATTGGACAATAATATTGAATGTTTATTGAATTTCTGAAATGTTTTCTTTCTAGTGGATTAGATGACCAGGGCTGTCAATTTGTACTGCTGTCTTTTGGTGTGACCTGTTGCAGATTATCCACAAGGCATTTTAAAATACTGCTATTGTATTGTGTAGCCTCATCTTAACAAAATTGGAGTCTTATCACCTGAGCTTTTTCTTCCTTGCATCGTGGTAGAATTCTGCACTGTGAAGAGCTGGGAGTGAAATTAATGATGAAACTATCAAAGTTGAACAGTAAAAAGGAAGACTTAATCTATTCATTATTGGTGGGGGAAAGCAAAAATAACAAAATAACAGTAGTTCTCATGCCATTGGAAGCAGTGGTCAATGTCAGGATTTCTTACATTAAATGTCCCATAAATTTGAAGACTTACTTTCTATTTAACTGCTGCAAAAAATGTTCAAAATTCTCCATTCAGAGTCCTAACTTTTGTTTTCCCAGTAAGATGTCTGCTGTATTCTTTCCTCTTTATTGTTCTATGGCTTGAGAGTAGACACAATAGAGTTACAAATTTAATGAAGGAAAAATGTTTCCTACCTCCTATTTTTGCTGATGAGATTGACATTGTAGTTCTTCCATTAGGAAGGACATGTGGCTATACACAAAGGATTGTTAATTTGTCTTTCTAGTTAAGGTTTTATATATTGTGTTTATTATTTGAAGTCAGTGATAATTACTTTGTATCTCAGAGAATTTAGAAGATACAATAAAGAATTAACCTTGTCTCAGAACTACTTCCTTTAATTAAACTCCCATTCTTCCTTTTCAGTGTTTTTTAAAAAAATAGTTGTTCTGTAATCACCATTTAAAAACTAAATTTTCTCAAAATTTCTGATTGAAAAATCTGGAATAATTTAATGATCAGATGATGTGCATTTTACAGTTAAGTTACAGAAAGTTGTTTTTTAAATATATATAGTTCAACAGCCTATTACAATCATTTATAAAGTACATGACTTATTAAAACTATTTAGATTACTTCTGTAGGACAGTCCAGCTATTTTTAAAATTACATTATCCTTGGTAAGTGAGGAGTATTTGAGCTACCTGTGTAGTAGCTGATTTAGCAAATTGACTGTTAGCCATGAGGTGAGTTTACACACTGGCAGCTAAAATAATATCAGCATTTGTGTTTGTGTTTAGCATTTAGTTCACCTATTTTGTTTTGTCCACTCTGTGTTAAACCATTTCAACTTAGCAATTTGCAAAGGAGTTGATAAATAACTTTCATATTCATTGTATTGTTTTCCTCTCAGATTTAGTAAATGGAAAAATGTAGAATCCAGTATGTTTCCAATTCCTCAGAGCTGATTCTGGGTAAGAGTTACAGCAATTCCCTGTAACTTCTAGGTAGATTGTTTGTTAGACTTTCTAAAAAAGTAGGGAGGCTCTTCTGTGAGCTGTATCATCCTTGTTTTAGAGAGTAAAATATGCTTAGTGTTAAATCATAGATTTAATGTAACTTAATATAATTATTATTTAATAGTAAGTGGAGGTAAGTAGGACAGAAATATGGCTTCATTCCCTTATTTTGTGGAAATACTTTTGAGCTGCAAGTCTGGATTTTGAAGGGAGGTAAGAGTGAATGAATTAAGATGAAAATGCAGCTCTTCATAGTATTGTCTCTGTCCAGGTGCTTTCTGACTGAAGGTTGTCATGAGTTGATCTGGCTTTCTCCAACTCTAAAACTCATTTCTAATGTAAGGAGCACAGTCCTGAGAGGGTATTTCATGTAACAGTAGTGAGCAAGTAAATGTGTAGAGATTTCAGTATGCTGGGTCTGTAGTGGTGTGGTGATGAGAAAGGCTTAGGGTTTTGCAAACCTCAGGCTAGTTCACAGAATTTAGGTTTTGTTTCAGAAGTACCCTTTGCTAGCAAACTTATGGCACACTGAGGAAAAGTTTATTTGCAGTAAACTCAGAATTAGAGATGGTACTACAAAGCAGTAGAATAATTTTTTTGTGTAAGTAGTAATTCTGTCTTATGAAACAGACCTTCCAGTATTTTAAAAGTTGGCGGTTTATGCTGATTCAGTTTGGTGTAGTTGTCTTTATAATGTTGTTGTTTCAGGTCATTCAGATGATCAACTGTCAAACTCTGTAACCTTATGAACTTGTGTGGTCTGGGATATCTAGATTATACATTACTGTCTTGTATCCATATTTCCTGTGGAGGCACGTCCTACTAAGATTTAGATTTCAGATATTAAAATTTCCTGCCATGATCTTGATATGAGCCACGGAGTCAAATTTCCTGTCTTTAACAGGGCTTGAAGGTCTTCAGTATCTTCATGCCTTGTCCTACTTTAGTATTTATTTCTCCTTATTGAATTCAGAAGAATTGACATTTCTTGAATTCAGAGAAGAGCTGGACAATGATTTCAGTGCAGTGACCAACTTTCATGACTGGATGAAGGTAGATTCTTCATGTGGTCTCAAATCATGGTTATGAGTTTGTTCATCGCAAACATATTTCAGGCAAATGAGATGAAGAAGAGTTTTAGGATTTCTTTGCACGTGAAAGATTGGCATGTAAAGGGTTCCCACTGCTTGATTTCACGATTAAATACTAGACTATTTGGCTAAGACTTGTAACAACTCAGTGCTGTAAATCTCAGCAGCTTTTAATGGCTTGTGTCCTCAGCACAGTTTTAAGATACTCAAAAGTTCTTGTGTCAGCACAGTTGTATTTTCAGTTACATGCTATGATCCAAGGATGGTAACTCTTCAGATACAGCTGAATTTCTTGAAAGATCAGCATGTACAGACTGACCATCTGTAGCCTACTGAAAAAAGGGTTAAGCTGGAGCCAGTGGTTGATTTGTTTTCCTGTACTTGAAAATAATTAATATTTTGAAAAACTATGGGCATTTTCTTCCCACATTTATAAAATGGGAAAAGATGTAATGTTCAAGTCAGAAAAACAGGTGGATCTGGCAGATAGGAAAATAGAAGTTACGTTTTTGTCTTCTGTGATAAAGAGGTGTTATGTGTGTGTAAGGTTTGCTCACAGAGTTTGTAGTATAAGAAGGGGAATGTAATAGGTTTTGGCTATTAAAAATGGCTGGAAGATGTAATTGGTTATTAATAATGGGAATTGAGATGTTGATTCATAATATGTTAAGTGCTGTAAAAATATTACCTGTGTCATCTCCGTAAAACAGACTGCATGGTCACAAGTATAACTTTGATTTATAACTATGCTTCTGACCTCTAAATTATTTGTTCTCCTTGGCTAATATTTAGATTTTGTTTTTTAAAATTTGTTCATTCTACATGAAGTACTTCCGTCTTCCAAACCCTGATTCAAAAGTGTTTTATGTGCTCTAGTTAAAGCATTTAACTTACTAGTACGGAGATTGTTACGTTTACCATAATGATGCCAGAATGATTTTTGTTTTTATATTTCCTTCATATATATCTTTGTAGCTCTATAGACTATTGTAATATAGTTCCTAGCTAGCTTCAGTACTTTTCCCTAGCCTGATAGGCAGAAAGACAGAACACATTCGAGAAGCAACAAGCCTCAGGAGTCCAAGGCCCCTATCCTGTCTTGGTTCTCTTTGGGAGCCAAGGTTCAAACCAGCTCTTTGAGATGCATATTCTTAACAAAGTTCAGTTCTTATCTAAGGTTGGGGGGAATTCAGGAAAGGGTAGAACCAGGAGGAATTACCTCATCACTTGTGCTTTTAATTGGGGATTCTTTTCAATTATGCTAATTTGCTAAACCTACTCACCCTGTGAGGGGTGGGCATTTTTACGTACTTACCTCTTGGAGGCTCCAAAAAAGACCAGCCTTTATATTACCTCCTATACTATTACTATTTCAAAAGTGTGTTGTTCATTTATAGATCTTTAAGGCATCAATAAAACAAAGGAACAGGAGATGCTTAGGGTACTCAGTGCAGTATAGTGCGTGGTTTGTGGTTGGTTTGTATTTGGTTGATTGTTTGGGGATTTTTTTCCTTGAAGAGTAAAAGAAATGTGGCAGATAATTTCACAGGAATAAGAACCTTCTAGCAGGACATTTTATTTTAATCTAGGTGATTCAATTTGTCAAATGCAGTTACTTGTGTTAGGACAAAGGGTAAAACTGGTGGATTTTGCATTACAGACTGGTATGTCATTTCTGTATTGAGCATATTTTCTCAAATAATCTGTTAACCATCTTCACAGGGTGTTAGAAAGTTTATCTTTTCTTACAGCAAACATACAAATTACGTATTACAGACACAGTTGTTTTAGTGAAATCTAGATCAAAGGCGGTAACTGAAAAACATACTTTTAACCTACTTCTACAATAATCTACTGGCCAAAATGGACAGGCATGCCTGTCCTGTGAAGCTCTCTAGGTCTTCACAGACCTGAAGCTGTTAGTCCACCAACTGCAGGCTGGGGACAGAGTTGCTGGGACTACAGGCTGGATGAGGCCCTGAGGTCCATGGTTGGCAGGTACCTGAGCATGTGCTAGCAGTGTGCCTTGGCTGTTGGGAAGATCAAAAGTGTCTCTAGTGCTGTGTGAACACAGGTGCAGACAGAAAACTGAGAGAAATTTTTATCCACCTCTCTTCTGTATTTATTACAAACATTCACATCCATTTCTGTTTTTACCCTCACTCTTCTGTAGTTATGGGAAGGATATTGGTTGGAGTAAGTTCAGCAAAGGACCACCAAGATGGTCAGGAACTAGAGTGCACATGTCTGTGAGTAGGCACTGAAGGACATTCACTTGCTGAGTCTTGAGAATAGAGAGTTTCAGGGGTCCCAATAGCAGCCTTCTGCTAGAAAATGCACTTCTAGAGCAGTGGAAGAATGAGGGACAATTTTGTAAGTTGAAACAAGAGGTTTAGATTGGAGGCAAGGAAAAAGTTTTTCCCCACGAGGACAGCCCAACAATGCAGCTTGGACCAAATGAAGTTTTGCCACATCCATCTTTGGAGATTTTCAAGCTCTGACTGGATAAAGCCCTGGTCTAATGCCAAGTCTGAACCTGCTTTGAGAGGAAACTTGGGCTTGGTAGATCCTGAAATCCATGGCAGCCCAAGCTATACTATTATTTTATTTGAGATTCTTTCTTTACAGCAGAAGTTCCTAGATGTGATCTAGTTTGTCTTCTAGTCTTGTTGGCCAGTTCATTTGAATCCTCACATCTGGAGGTAAGAATGGAGAGCTAGAGCTAGGGTCACAAAGCAGTCCTCCTGACATGTGTCACAAAGACCTGGATTGGGTGCCCAAGAAATGACCCCCATAACAACACAGCTCTTGGGTTTTTTTTTCAGTGTTACATTTCTGTTATTTTGGTCCAACACTTCATTCTGTGGATTTTGCCAATTTAGGACTGGACATAGACTGGATTCCTCACATTTATTTATACAATATTTTAGAATTAAACCTTGGGACTTTTCACTGGAGTCCTGCAGAGACCAAAAAAAAAAAAAAATAAAAGCAGTAGAGAAAACTGCAAAAGCAGGAAAACAATTTTTTTAGGTCTCTTCAGGAGAAGACAATGATGAACAAAGGGTTTTATAAGAGAAGGAAGGACCTTGGTTGAATATCTGGCAAAACTAAACCCTAGTCGCTGATTTCTGTGAACATTTATTTGTGTGTATTTATCAAAGTCTGAATTTGCAGTTTTTAATTCTTTTGTTGTAGCAAAAGAAAAGAATAAATTAAAAGAGAAAGAACTGCAAACAATATTTTTTTTTGGAAATTATTTAGAATTTTAAAATAAACTGGATAATTTCCTTTCTTTGTTGAAAAAAGTTCAGGGTGTTGATGAAACATTCTATATTTGGCTAACTGTCTGGTGATTTGTGAGTGGTATTCAATGTCCATAACAGCCAGAAGTCTGAAGAGGGGGGTCTTTTTTGTGATGAAGATATCGAAAATATTTTCCTTTAACTTGTGTATATCCCTGTTCATTTTCATAAGAACTGGATTGTGTCCAAAAAAAACCGATTTCAGAAGCAAGGACGATCATTTTTCAGTGTATGTAAAGAGATGGGTTTTTTTCTTTTTAAAGTATTTGCTTTATCATATAGCTGCAAATATAAAATTAATAGCAATCATAGAGATCAAGACCAAGGATCTAAGGAAGTGTGTATTGCAGTAGCTGTTATTGGTGAAATTAGAAAAATAGTTTGATAATCAATGCTTCTGTTAACTGAAGTGGTTCTCTTTGGGGGTCATTTGTTTGTTTTAGCTGGAGTTTTATCATGATGGGACATTTAGATCCATAGCAAAATTAATGTACTTTTATTTCTCTTATTCTTATTTAGCAGTGCTTGAGGGATAAGCAAAAACATATGTGTACATTACTAATTATGATAAATGTAGTCTTGATAATCATGGCAGTATTAGAAAGTAATCCCTTTATTTAAATGCAGATATTTCATATCAACTAATAAGCTGAATTGAATGATTAAGGACTAGATAAACAAATACATAATTTAGAACATGTGTTTTTATTTTATTCATAATTTGTTAAACTTACCTCTGTCAAATTTGAGAATTTAAGTTCAAGAGGGATGTAGAATTTCCATAAAGTATTTCCAGTGAATTTTTTCCAAGGAAAATCCTTTTTATGATTGAATGAAGTACGTTAATGCACAATGAAACTCAAAGTGCTCTAAAGATCTAACACCATAGCATAGTCAGTATCTTTTTCAAGTACCTGTGTTTTGTTGTGCTTGTCTTTTAGAATGTTCCTGTCAAATCCTGTCTCACTAATCAAAGTCAGGATTAAAATGAATATCAAGAAATTCAAGTGTAGAAATCCTGCTGGGCAAAACAAAGAGCTGCGATAAGGAAAGCAAGTGAAATAAACTTCAATGTATCTCAGAAATTATATAATTAGTGTTCAGTGTTGGTGTTGTATGTGTCATAGTTTAGATTTCTGTATTTCCATATTATAAATGAGATAGCTAATGGTATCTGTTTGATATTGTTTTTACTGTTACTTGGCAATTATGGAAATGGTTTGTTATATAGTCATATATGTCTTTATCTTAAGGCTTAGAAATAAAATTCTGCTGTTCATGACATAAATCTTGAATAAATATTGTTGCTAAATGTTCTTTATATTTGAATTGGTTTTCTATTCTCTACAGGTGCAGTAGGCTGGAGCCTAATAAAAAAAATACCAAGTAATTCTAAAAATTAGTTTATCATTACCTTTTGTCAAACCATCTTTTGGAAGTAGTATTAGTCAAGCTTCCTGGGCATCAAGCTTTTTGTCAGGTTATATAAAAAATTCTGTAGGAATGTTTTGCTACCTTAGAAGCCAGAAAACAAATAAACATGCTTCGGATCCAATTGTGCAATTCACAATATTCAATTTGTATTATAAGTACAATTACTGTAAACATAGAGATTAGTTAAGTATTCACTGTTGTACAGTACCAGCTTGATTAATGACACTCTTTCCTATTTTTTTTATAATTAATGAATTTTCCTTAAATTTTTACTTTTTTATTATTTTTTATTTGCATTTCCATATGCTTTTCATTATTCTTTCCATCACTTGGGTTTTGCATTGTACATTTTTTTTCACTCAGTGTCTTTTCTTTGAGGGCAAAAAAGCCATGCTAGATAAACCTAGCTAATAAGAATCATTATGCATGTTTTCATTTTACAATTTCATGTTTTCAAATGCTTTCTACAGTAAATCTTAGCTAAGAGCTTAGAGAACTGTTTCTTTGAGAGAAGGATAGTGGTGAGTAAAGAGAATTTATTAATTTTAGGGTATTGTTTATAAATAAGTGCCTATAAACTGAAAATATAAGTTGAAGTGGTTTGTTCTAAGTCACACATGGTATAAAATTAAAATATTGATATCTATCCAGAAACTACAAGCTGTGGCTTGTTCAAATCACTATCTTTTCAGGTGGTCAATACTGTTAGGCTGGAAAAGCAGAACAGAATGTGCTGTTTGGAACTGAGTGTCTTTTCAAGTGAGGTCAACAAAAAGCCATGTGGGAGGTTTTCTTCTATGTCTGGCTTACAGATTTTTTTGGGGGTTTATTTCTTTGTGTATAAATTTGAATGTATTTTCAGTGTTAAAATATACTTCATTTCATGCAATTTCAAAATCAACACTAGTAGTAACAGTGTCTTGTGAATAAGTATGTGCTTGTGAAAGCTAATGCGATGGGAAAGGTCACACAGGAAGGCAAACAAAGTTAAAATTAATATCTTAAATATGCTGTCACGAGATGTAAATTTCAAGCATGTTTGGTAAAACAATATTTTTGGAGTGCGAGGTTCTTTTGTCATTGGTTTCAACATAATGGCATTTCTTCTGTATTTTCCTGTAGAATTGCTGCTGCTGAATTTGCTCTTAAATTGAGTATAAATTTCTTAAATAAAAAAAGAAAGAACATGGTAAACCTAGTGGAGTATTACTTGCCTTGTTACAGTTACAGTACTTCAAACACACGGTCACAAAGCTAAGTAGTAGATTTCTAAAGAGATATTTAAAATTCAGATGGTGGGGCAGGGTAATGGATATCTTTAGGACATAAAGCAGTATTTTAATATGAGACAGCTTTCTGTAAATGGGTTTCTAAATTTCTAACTTTGTAAATGTTCCTGTCTCTCTTTCCTTCTTTCAAATTGAAGTATATGCCAGTCTTGAATTTTTTTAATGTCAGCATTTTTTTCTTCCTTTGCTGTTAGTAATGTAGTCATTTTTTTGCTGCCTTTTTATATCATCATTGGTGACAGTGATATCTGCTTACTTATCTTCTGCAATTACAATTATTTTTTCAGTACTTTTCTGGCACTCACTTCTAGTTTTTAAGCTCTGCAGTTCAGTATCCACAGTTTGGCTGGTTTGATTTTTTTTTTTCCTGTTCTTGTTGGATATCTGGCTTGCTTGTGGTTTAATATTTAACAGTTTACCTGAGATAGTGGGGTGTGACCAGTCTGCTAAGCATCACACAGTGCTGACATATACCCAGTTGTTTGTAGGGATAGCCTACAGGTGCTGAGATCAATTTTCAGGGATTGCCTGATTTTTTTATTTGCCAACAGCCACTTTGCTTTCATGTTTACTAATCTCTAGCTGTCTCTCAGGGCGCATTAGCCTGCTTCAAGGCAATGTATTCAAAATTGACGCTTAAAAATATATTCAGAGGATTGTTCTTTTAGTTTAATGTAATTGGAAATAACTTGAATTGAGAAATTCAGAATCTGGTTTTTTTTGTTTTGTTTTGTTTTTTTTTTTACCAGCTACATGAGAGCAGGTAAATCCTGTTTCTGCAGAAAAGAACCCCACTTATTGAAGAGTGGAATGCTTGAAGAATACCTTAAAATAAGGTCTTGAGTTATTTGGGGGTTTTGGTAAAGGGGGTATATTTGTTGTTGTTTCAGGGAACTCAGGGGAGCAGTTGTACAGGCATTTGATGTGGTTTAATTGTGGTGCTAGTGGATTCTGTCTTCAGCATAGGATTCTAGAATTATGGGAAAAACATTACCTTCATAAAGCATCTTACTAATGTGGAACTGTGTCCAAGAGCCGAGCCAAGGGAATGTTCAGCTTGCACAGCTTATTTGAATGGCCAGTTAACAAGTGAGTTATCTTCTGTAATAAAGGATGAAGGATCTTAGGCTCATCCTTAAGCTAATTATCGTGATATTCTGGTCAAAGTGTTTTTTACTAAACTGTTAGTGAAGACAACCAGAATGTCTCACCAGACTGAAAGCATCAAGGCCCTATTTTGTTTTGTGTAAAGAAACCACTGATATCTAAAAATTTCATTTGTTTCAGTAACATTAAAGTAAATATACTTACAGAAGAACATGTAAGAAAAAATGGTGGATGGACATAGCTTTGGATCTGTTCTCTTTGTCAAAGTCCTTCTTGTCTCTAATAAATTCTTGGGCAGTACAGAAGTACTTAAAAAGCTCTAAAGAAATGTTGGCGGCCAAACTTATTTCAGATAATTAGTACCTACTTTTTAATTCTAAATCTGTAGGTAGTTTTACAGCAAGACATGCTTCTGTTACACCTGGCTATATCTAGTTGTTGGTGTTGTCCAAGCAGCCTGTCATCCTTGAGGTCATGATGTCTAGGGTAACATTACAGTGATCCTTTTTTATAAAATCATACAAAGTCAACTGGCAATTGCAGCACAGCAATTCTTTAGTTTTATGGATTCGGCTGTAGAAGTCGATGGAGTGTGTTTCATTATGGCATTTGGTTGTGGACTCTGCTAGATTGGTGGCTGTCAGCTGTTCTAGGCTAAATCCTTCAAGTACAGGTGATAAGGCGGTTTTTTTGTTGTTTGAGTCTTATCCTGACACAGGTGAAAAGTTCAGTTTTGCCTTTGAAAAAGATTTTGCAAGCTTAAAAATTCTGGAAAAGCAACAAGTTGTAGTTGGAATAGTTTGAATTAATGAATGCATTCTGCTCATACTTGCTGTTTTATTCCCAACCATCTGAGATTTTTCATAACATGCTTCATATTTGTTACTGTTTTCACAGTTCCCCTAAAAAACCATCAGCCACTAAGTAGTGCAAAGCATTTTGGAAACGATAAACCCTAGAGTTTCCTTATATGACTACTGGAATCAATTTTGTGGCACTGTCTGTTACTTCTGTTGTCTAGATAACTAATCTTAAGATTTCCAATAATTTTTGAGACAGTGCATTACTTTCTTAAATTTGTTCTCTTAAGGAAATAAGTTTGAATTGTTTTTTCTTTCTGATATGCATGTCAATCTTACTCAAAAGAGGATTAGAAGTCTCAGAAAAACATACCAACAAAATAATTATCTTGAAAATGTAAGCAAAAATAGGTACTATCACTGAAAAAGAGGCTTTTGCAGCTTATTTTTCACTCCCAACATTCTGGATAGTCAGGCAGCAAAGACTCACAATCCCTGCTACAGTGTCGTATGGATCCACTTAAAGGACCAAGCTGGAGGAAATGCTGTTTTCTTAATTCTGGTGCCATAGAACAACTTGTTCTTTGGTGCAGACTGGAACAGCCTCAGAATATTAGAAAGAAAAGCCACAATAATCAGCTCTTTTGCATGTCATTTCTTAGCCATTCTTCAGCGGATTTACAAAACTATTGCTGAAAGAAATTAATCTGCAGAGATTTACATTGATGTCTAATATGTAGAATGTGTAAAGGTGACAAAGACACACAAAACCAGAATTCGCTCAAAATCTCCTTAGAGGTTTGTTGGACATTTTTTGATATAGATTATACATAAGAAATAGTCTGCCATTTTAGAGTTAATAAAGTTAATTTTTTCCTTAAAGTCCCACTTCTGTGATCTAGAAAATGGTATGGAAATGTATTGTTCTGTCAAAAGTTTATTATAAAATATATTTGTGGAGCAATTCCATTATACTAGCTAGTTAGTATGTGAAGGTTAAACTTTGGAGGAGTTTGGAGTTTACAGATTTTAACTTTGCTAATTTAAATGATGGATTAGAGGAAGTGCTGCTGTCTGCTTTGTTGTAGCATGCAGTATAGGTCAGATGTATTGCTTCTGTGTAATTTTTTTGGTTTTGCGCTTGTATAAAGTATTCAAATCTGTCATTGTAACTTCTTTTTAAGGGTATGCCTGGAATTGGGGTTGACTAAGGAGAATGTTAATCTATTTAAATAAACTGGTTAGAGCCATAGGAGAAGGCCTGTGGTGTTTTCAAGGCTTCTCAGCCTGAAAGTGCCGCATAACCCTTTTAGGTTGCATAGCAACAGGCTCCTAGCAACAATAATAGATTGAATTTCCAATAGTGACCAGGCCGGATGTAATAATAAAGCAAGAGTACAAACAGTTGTCATGGTTTTCTTTTCACAGTAAACTAGTGTTGAAATTAGGGAGATTCTGTTTCTCAAAGTGGTGAACCTCTTTGCAAAATGAAAGTAATTTTGAAAATTGAGGTACCAAAACTCTGACAAAGCTGCTTATAATGAATGTCTTTCATGTCTAGTAGTTTGGAACATTGGGGAAAACAAAGCAACATTGAATTAGTTGTTAACGAAAAAGAGTATTTAGTAACCACTTTAAATTGCTTCTGAATCTCAACTTCTTTTATAAATTGACGTGTACTGGATCTTCATAGAAACCCCTGGGTGTACAGTCATACGTGTTGTTTAGAGAAGTTTGGAAATATCTTGTCAGTATACTGTTATAAGGTAATGGATAAAACTGAGTAACACATTTGTTTTATATCACTAACCTGTCAGTATTTTGTATTTTCAAGACCTGTTATGTGTGAAAGGTAGAAATATATGGACAAGCAAGTGACTTGGAATGAGAGACAGAAAAAACCACACAAAATAGTTATATTTCTGGACAATTACATTACAGTTTAAATGTTTTGACCTGGCTAATAGTTGAAAATTCTAAACTGGTCATTAAATAAAGATGTAGATTGACTCTAGATTAACCCCTCTTTTCAATTCCTGTATCTGTTTCTGGGATGGTGTTAAAGTGTTACTATAGTAAAGACCAGTTACCTTAACAAAAAGCCCAATTAGTTTTTCGCAATATTCAAATTAAGATGGCACTCTTTGTTTTTGAAATAGATGAAGACTGTTCTAAGAGTATAAAACATTCATCTTTAGTTACTGATAACAGGAGCAGCTCTAGGGGCTGTACAGTATTGAAGAAAAAAAATTAAACATTTGGAAGTTACAGACTTCACCTGAGAAGTTTCACTAGATTTTGATATTTCATTATGTTCAGATGTTTATCAGTAATGTTTAACTCAGGAATTTTTAAAAACAGAATACTGAAAAAAACGTTTTTCAGTGGACCTCTTAGGTCTGACTACAGATAGTATTCTCCATTTTAACTGTTAATCTCAGCATTTTAATAGAATCACAGAATGTTAAGGGATTTGAAGGGACCTTAAAAGACTGTCTAGTTCCCACTCACCTGCCATGGGCAGGGACACCTCCCATTTTACCAGGCTGCTCAAGGCCTTGTTCAACCTGGCCTTGAATAGTGCCAGGGTAGGGGCATCCACAGCTTCCCTGGGCAACCCGCTCCAGTGTCTCATCAACCTCACAGTAAAGAATTTCTTACTAAGTTTTTCCTCATTTGACACTAAAATTCTCATGGTGAAGGGTATTAGCATAGTGAAGAGATGTATTTTAGATATATTTAATGATACAATATGATTTTATGTGATTATATTAAAAAATTGAGTTCTGTTATTTGAATTGGGAGTTAAGTGGTAGTCTGAACAACATTCTGAATTTGTATTAATGTTTGTAATATTTAATATAATAACTAAAAACTCAGAGGACAGAAAACCAATTGTAGAGTGTTGTAACTTGTAGCAATGGAAAATCTTGAGGAACAAAATTGAAGGTGAGCAAAAGAGAAAATAAAATACTCCTGATTTAATTTATTTAATTTTAGCTGTAAGAATATGTAATTTTAGGAAATTCATTCAAGTGTTTGGAAATGTAAAAAGAAAGACTGTGAGGAAGTAAGTCTCTGAAGTTTGAAGGACAATAGAGAAGAAGTTAGCAAAAAAATCTGTGTAGTTTGTTGTACATTTATCCTCCTACTGAAGTGCCATGAAACATAATGTGTTGTGGAATGGCATTGAGTGTTTACTCCTATTTTTTTTAATTAGTGCTGTTGATATGCAAATTTATTTTCAGAATTTTCCATTTAATATAAGCATATTCTATTCTCATCTTGTAAGAGCAATAACACTACAATTTAGTATAAGAAGTCAAAATGATTATTTTTTTGTTTAATGTCTGTAAGTTGAAAAGCTTAGTTTGGAATAATTGACCAGACACCAGTTCTGAAACAAACATCTCATATGTTTCTGTTTATTTTCTGTAGTGATGTCTTTCTTTTCTCAATATACTATGACTAAAATAACAAATACTAGCAATAATGTTGGATTATGTAGTGTTAATGAACTGCTGTGTAAAATTACAAGATTAAAATTAAAAATGCAGGGTTTTTTTAATGAGTAAAGAAAGAGGCTTAAGTAGTGAATGCTTCAAAGCAAAAAGATAGTTTAGCATTAAATGTAATTGTTGTGTGGAAGACTACAAGATCTAATTAATTTTTGGACTTAATTGCTATTTATATGCTACTGGAGCATGTATGATATTCTTCTTTCATGAATTAACCCATGTACAATATTCACGGTTTGACCATATACTGTTATTTATGCCACATTTATCTGCCAAGAAGACTGAAGAATGTCAATGAGATGTTTTTCTGCTTAATTAAATACTTAACACCCAAATTAATAGATCTACATCACATAAACATAGCCGTTAATCAGATATGAGTACAGAATGCTGTTTGTGCATTGGGCCTGAATTTGTGTGTTCAGTATCTCTTTTTTTGATACACTTGAAGATTTTATAGTGATATGGAAAGGTAGGTGTAGGAAGCTACTGTGCTGTATTCCTGTGGATCAGACCTGCTTTTTTCTAGAGGACAAAGATGTACAAATATAATCTTTGATGGTGACCTTTTGAAGAGAGAGATGGAATTTTCAGTTCATGAGATTTATGTCTGTTTAGATGAGATTTATGTATTTTTACATTTCTGGAAAGTGATTCTTCAGAATTCTCGTGTTTTACTTTTTTTTTTTTTTGCAAGGGTTTTATTATTGGAAAATTCCGAGTTTCCTAAGATTTGCATATTTGCTTAGGTATTTTCCTATGTTTCTGACAATTGAGAATCTAAGTTTTCCGTGGTATTCTGAGAAAAAAATACCCTTTTGCCATTTTTCTTTCAAATGCATTTTATATTGTAATAAATAGAAGAGTATCTAAGTAGTATTGCTAAATACTACATACAGCTTTACATTTATACTTCCATGTACTAATTATTTGTATTTAATTTGTCTCATGTTTTTAATAGAATTTTTGACTATTCTGAAAATGCTCACTATGATCATACAACCTTAAATGTAACTCTTGGGGCTATCTATTTTGTATTAGTTATTGATGAGGAAGCTGTCATTAAGCTGACTTTTCTTTTAGGAATTTTACAGATGCAGTGTATTAATTGCTGTCTCTCATGATTTAGTTTTTGAAGCAAACTAGAACAAAAAGCCCTGTGTTTGGAACTTTGGTAATTTCTAGGTCTTTCTAGAATCACAGAATTTTTCTATTACAGTCACTGAAGGCACTGACCTATAAAGCAAACCTTATTTTAATTTTCTCTTACTTGATCATGGAATATAACTACCAAGCCAGAATCAGTCAGTAACATGAAGTTATTCATGCTTTGAGATAATGCACAATCTAGTTTTTACATGAATGTGAGAATAGTGGTGATACACCTTACAGTTATTTACCTCACTGAAATAAAATACATTAAGCCTCTAATCATTAGATAAATAATACTGTAATTACTTGAAGTCTCAGTAGCTAGGCCTGTTTTTTCCTTTTCTGTGGAAGACAGTGTATTTTGAACTTGAAGGTTGCTTTGACATGACAAATGTGACATTAAAATCAGTGTAGTTCCTTTGAATAATTAATTGGCATGCCAGTGCTCTTATAGAAGTAGCAAATTAGGATGTATCTGGTATTGTTATTTCAAAATAATGCCAATTTATAACTGCAGTAATGCTCACTATAAAAATATAGTGTTATGGGTGAAGACATACATCAGTTCTTTTAAAAAGTTTCAGTTCCTTAATGTGTTTGACTAAGTAATTTTATCAAAATTTATTATCATGTCAATTGTCCCATGTATTTGAGTTTGGGGGAAGAGGGGGAGGGGGTGTTATCAAATAAATAAACTCTATAAATAAATAAATTCTAGTACTATTTCAGCTTTATGTGATATTGTTGTTTTTAATATCTGAAACAAAATCATTGTAGTGTTGAAAAAAATTTTTTTACCAGGTAATGATGCCTTACGTGTGGAGAATTTGGCTCCCAACTTGTACTGTTAGTCACTTCTGCCTGCACACTACAGTTCTTTCCTGCACTTTTCACTTCCATTCTATATCTCATATCTTCAACATGTAATGAAAAAAGCAAGTAGTTTAATTTTGCGTTTAATCAACAAAATATCAAACTGTAGCTGTATGACTAAAACAATTGTAGTGTCACAGTCTTGCATACCCTGCAGTGAGTTTGATCACAAGGGAACAGCTGATCACTGTGAAAAATAAGTTGCTTTCAATGCTCTCTTCAGGGATTACTGAAATACAGAAATGTATGTAAGAGAGGATAGGGAATGAAATGTCCAGATAGTAATTTGAGTTCTCTAGATGCAAATTGGGGCAGAACAGATCTGGTGGAAAGGACAATGGTAAAGGCCAAGTTACCCAATGAATGTTCTTTACCTTGGTCTTTAGTGATAAGATCTGCCTTCAGGTGTTGCAGATACCAGCAGAAAACTTGTGGATCATGGAAGCGTTGCACTCTGTGGAGAAGTATCAGGTAATGGCTATTTAAATAAACAGGACATATGGAAGTGCATTGGTTCATGAAAAATGCACGCAGGAATGCTGAGGGAGCTGACCGGTATCACTGGGAGATCACTCATGATTGTTTGAAAGGTCATGGTGGTCAGGGGAGGTTCCCTGTGTGGGGCTGGGGCATGTGTTTTCACTACATTTTTGATCCATGCATCTATTTGTAGATAATTATCACAGAAATGCAGTTGTTTTATGCATATTCTTACTAAAAATAGCTACACATTCTTCCACATGTCTTACCCATTTTATGAAACCTTTTTTTTTCCCAAATTAATAGATATCTATCTAGTTCACTTTTGCTTAGGATTGTATTCTGGTTTTTGGCACAATACTGACTAAAAACAGATACTAGCACTGGATAATCAAGCTATTTCAGTTTCAGAAAATTTATTCTGAATGCAACATAGTACCATTTAGTTAAAATGCTTTCAATGCTATCTGGTTTATTAAAGATGTTTAGGATAGTTTAGACTCTACTAATAAAGCCTAATGTCAGGAATGAAAGAATTAATTAAGAATAATTAAGGAATTAATTAAAGAATAGAATTGTTCATGGTGAGTTGGATTTCATTTATTTAGTCAGTAAAATACCTTAGTCAATTTAAAAACCTATTGAGCTAAATCTGAACTAAATGCCAGAATATATTGATAGTCTGGATGCTAAAGTAAGTTGCATAGAACTATTCCTTGCTTTTCATTTATGCTATTGAGAGTAAAAAGACCCCATGTCAACATTCCCATGGCTTTGTTACTGCATAACTTACTATGTGACCTGCTGCTCAGCAATGAGCTTATTCCTCATGATTTGCTTTAAAATGGGAAATCTAAATTTTGCAGATTATACAATTGTTGTCAGTGTCTATTGTTCATCTGGGAATATTTGAATTAAAATGATTAGGTATTTGGGAATTGATTTATTGGTTGTAAACATTAACCAGATCATATTTCCATAGGAAATATCTGTCAGGACTCAATTGTCACAGTCAACAGTTTCAGTCCTACAAATCTGAATAATTCGTTTTGTGCTGTATATTGCCATTTCTTTACTATTGGATATTACTGGTTCAGAAATGGGAAGGTTGATGAAGAAGATTAAATGGTTGAAAAGGCAAAGAGACATATCGAAGATCATGAAAAGTAGAGAGGGAAAACAGAATTCTGAATTTAAAAAGTCTCAGCTCTTAGATAAGGATCTTTACTGCATGGGCCAAGATGCCTGAGAGTTACTTTGCTTTTTCTAGCCTAGGGGTTAAGTAGAGAACGAAACATCTACTGGATATAGTGAGAATTTTTTTTCTACACTTAAGTCAGTGAAATACTCAGCACACACAAAACAGTAAATGGATATATGGAGATAGATGTTAATTTTGTGTATATTATTAGAGCCTAGAGCCGAAGAGACTTAATTCTGTTGCTCTGAATTAAACCCTCTAAATAAGATGAATATAATGACTCATGTATCACCTATTAGAGGGTTAAATTCTAAACATTCAAAAAAGGGGTTAGAAAAGCAAGAGGATTAGTTGCATTTTGAAGAAATTGGTTAACATCACCTGAGATTTATTTTTGTCGTGTTGTACAGCACACGCCTTCTGTAATGATGCAGTTGTCCCAATCAGCAAATCTACTCAAGAGGCATAATAAGCCACCACAATGCACACTAAAATGAAGTTAGTAAGCAGCCAAAGTAGAGTTTTCATGGACTAGAACTTCTAGGATTAGCTGCAGCTTAGCAACATTCTTAGTGTATTAAGGTCTGTGTAATTCACATGTTCATAATCGTATTTGATAAGCTAATGTAATTAAAGTAATTTTTGCAGTTTATGTTCGTTCATGACTGTAACATAACAGACCTACATTGGTTTATCAGTTTGTCTTCAATTATACTATTGGAGTTGACCTAATAACATCTTCATTAACTGAATTTTAAAAAATAAGTTTCATAAGCTCAGTCACTGTAGGGGAACTCATAATGTAGTACATCATCTTGTTGGGCAGATACTGATTTATCAATATGATCTAGTATGAGAGAGATAACTGCTCAAAGCATTTAAAATGACATGGGTAAGAAAGAGCATGCCAGTGATTATATTTTAATCTTCCATTATATGTCATTAATTTCAGATGTCTCAGTTTTTAAAGAATTTTCTGCATACTGCAACAGGAATGATAAAAAAGAAGCAAAGTTAAATAAATACGTATCATACAGCTTCAGATTCTCTGTAGGTATCAGTCAGTGTCCATCGGTAGTCATAAGAAGGTAGGAAAAAATTAGGTGATGGATTTCACACAGACATGCATTTGGAGTTTCAAACTTCCAGGTGTGTGTAGTATTTCTATTAGGTCCTTGTAATAAAAATAAGGATTGGTATCTCATCTTGTTTCTGAATATCTCTACACTAGCTAATTTTATATTTATGCACTAGGTGTTTAAAGTTTAAGGGAGTTGAACTTTAAACTTCCATGCCATTAACTGTTTAAGGATGGTTATGTAAGTAACTGTTTTGCTTTCTTTGTAGTGCTTCTGTAGTTATATCATTGAGATAATATAGCAGTAGTGGTGATGGGCATTTTAGTTAGGAAATGATATGTTCTTATTTTGGGGTTTTTTTTCTTTGACCTTGCTTAAAAACATGTCCTGATTATTTTTTTAGGCTGAACAGGAATACCATTGTACGAATGCTAAACTGGAACAAAAAATAGACAGCATTCACTCTAATAAATATCTATCAGAAACCCTGGAGTACAAGGGTTTTTAATTTAAGTTTGAACAAGTTTTTTTAATTTAAGGAGAAGACAGAACATAGTTTGAGCACGAGCTATGCTTACTAAACTGCATCTCTCGATACTAGTTCTTCTAGAAAATATATAGGAAGTATTCTTAAAATTATGTGGTTACAACATTATAATATACTACTTAACTACTTTTTCACACCATAATGAATGTGTAAGCATGCCATGTGAATAAATTGGAAGCTTACCTCATTGTTAACCCTAACTTTTGTGTGTGTGGCTACTAGATTAAATCCTACTAATACTAGATATGTGTCTTCAAATGTTGAGTCAGGAAGTTTTTCTTGGATGTGTGTCTGCATGTGTGTCTTTGTCTTTTCTGCCACCCTGTGGGCCAATTTATTTTTTTTTCTAGAATTAATTCTTCCTTTATTTCCTGGAGTGGAACAGTTATGTTTTTTCTTACATGGATTTTTGTGCGATTGTTTTCTGCTCGTTTTTATTTTCTGAGCTGAAGTTGAACAAAACTCCTCCTGGTGTTTTAAATTCAGCATTTACTCTCCTAGGAACCTGATCACTTCAGTTTATGTTATCAACAGCTGGAATTTCTAAGGATTCTAGCAACATGTTTTTTCTTCAGCTAACTTTGTAGCACATGGTGTCCATTTAAGAACAAAGATGTTAAAATGGCCAGGAGTTTCAATTTTTGGATTGGCAATGTAGTCTTTTCATTTGTTGTCCTCTACTTGGACACCTTTCTCTATGGACAGTTGACTGTTACAGCAGGTTCTAAAAGGAAGATGTTTTCGGAAAATCAGATTTTGTGCAGGTGAATCAATGAATTTGTGGTAATAGACACAAAGGAAGGTAGGGCAAACTGGTGAGACCTTGAATATAGCATGGAGGATTGAGAAAGGATGTTGTAGTAAGCACGTGCTGTAGATGGAGGTGGAAAAGGATCAAGACATTCAGTACAAGAATAGGAAAGGAAAAGTTTGAGAATTATTGTAGAACAGATAGATTTCTATAAAAGAGAGTAATTTTTAGTTTCTAGTACATATTTTTCAAAAGCTAAAATTACTCTCTTTTATAGAAATCAAAGATTTCATGAAAGATCTAGAGGCAATGACTTCTGTACCTTAAACAGCTAGAGAAGCAAGGACAGAAGGTACACTTTTCATCCTTTTTCCCTGTCTGTCCACCACCCCTTCCTTTGCCCTTGCTTTCTCCCCTTTTCTGCTTTTTTCCCTTTCTTATACCTTGCCAGACAAGGAACTGTGATAGAAGAAGGCAGTAAAATAAGAGAGTTTTGAAGTTCACACTTTATGTAAGTGTCCTTAAAATGCATACTTTACAAGACTTTGGGTTTCTCTTTGAGGTCTAAAATTAAATCAAAATTGCAGTATTTTCCATTTTTTGGTGAAATATCCAGCCTTTCTAGTCTAAAAGTTGAACAGTGCAACATAAAGTTTAAATCTGCAACCACTATTCTTGCTGTGATTTTTAGATTAAATTTTTATACAGATTCTTTACAACAAAATTCGAGATATTAAAATTAAAAAATGGATATATTTATTTAATATAGCATATGCATGTTTAAAATAATACAAAGAATTGTTTGTTTAAAATAATACAAGGAATTGTTTATTTAAAATTTGATTATTCTAATTTTTATGCATGATGTGTTCACACTTTTATAGATGCTTGTTTTGTAATAACATCCTGCTTTCCATAAAGGAGACAGGGAAGGGGGAATGGAGTTTAAGTGTGAAATATATTTTAGCTTCTCCAAAGCTTATGTTGACATAAAGAGGTCTAGGTCTTTATGGCTGACGTTTGCAGTTAATTAGCTTTCTTTTCCTTAATAAACAAAGCAAATGGAGTTATAGGACACTTGTTGCCTTTTCTGTCACTCTAATAATAATTTATGTATTTGATTTATGGAGGTTCTTCAGTTATTTTTAGTGCTAAGCTTCCTACATTACATGTAATGGAAGTGACAAGTAAAAGTTGCAAAATATTTGTGTTGCAAGAGAAAGCATGATTGACAGCTATATTCCTCTCTACGAAATAAAAAAAAAAAAACAACCAAAAAGCATGTGGTAGAGCCTAAGGAATGTCCTAAATGTATACACCTTAACACTTCAGGTTTCAGAAGTTAGTTTTGAAAAATGATTGCTACTTTGGGTTGCTTTTAGTATGGAAACAATTACTTAAATATTAGTTTGAAAATAAGGTTTTGTTTGTTGTTTATGGTTTTGTTGGTTATTTTTAAAAATTTTTGTCAGCAGTATCAGTAATGGAAATTACAGAGACAAGAAAATTTATTTTATACTCTGAAACAATATTTTACCCCATTTGAAATAAACCAATGTCAAAACTGTCAAATCCAAATAGGTAAAGTAGAAGACACACAAAAAGAAACTAATATGCTAAAAACATACTGGGTTAATGTGAAATAATTTAGGACTTGTGGTTTTACTTTGTGAGAGATGGTTATGAGATTCAGTTTGTGTTTTTCTAAACTGAAGGGTCACCTCTAGTGTCTGTTGTGTCTGTTGAAGAGGAAAGAAGATCCAGAAATAAGGGTGTTAATCTGGAAATTGCAGTCTGTTCCCCGTGTTGCTAATTCTGTATGTGTTGTCCAGAATTAATTATTTAGGCCTACATACCTGAAGGTGTTCAAGAGTATAGTTCCTCTTAGCTGATCCTTAGTCAGAGTTTCTAAGAATTAAGGGTTTTTTTGGTTGTGATATTTTTCTTCTTTTTTTTTCTCAAAAGTGTGAGTTTAACATGTTGAGGTTCAGCACCTCGAATTTATTGTAGAATTTAGAAGGATTTAAGATATGCCAGTCTTGACTTTTTAGTACTTACTAAATGGAGTATTTTTCAATCAGACTGAAGAGCTTTTATCTTAGGAAAATAATATATTGCTATAAAATTTGCAATATCCTGATCAGCAGAGAAGAAGTGAAGATAAATTGAAGGCTAAAATTGTTTAGCATCTATCAGTCTCCAGAAAAATGTTTTGGAACTCAAGTCTTATCCATTTATTTCACGAAGATTCATCCCCTTATCATTGTTTGTCAATGCAAGCATGTAAATTGCTAAAGTAATTTGAAAGGAGATTGATTTCCTGATGGCTTTTAGTCATTACCAACCACTATCTACAAACCAGTCCTCGCAGTTTTGCATCACCCAGAAGCTTGCTGAGGTGCACTGTGTTCCATCCTCTAGGTCTTTAATGAACACATTAAACACTACTGAACCCAGTATCGATCCTTGCAACTGATGACTGGCCACCTGCTGAACTTTGTGCCACTGGTGACAACCCTCTATTGTTCAATTGCATTCAGAGCTCTTTTGAAATGTGGGTATCAGCAAATAACGTGTTTCAGAACTACAGAACTTCAAATGTGCGTGCTTTCAAATCTTAAAAAGTCACTGGTGGGGCAGGTACTTGAAGTTGTGTGTGCCCTAGTTCACTGACTGGTTCATAAGGATTGCATGGCAGGCATTGTTACCAAATTCTTACTACATGTGTTAGGCTGATTATAATCTTAATTGCTGGTTTTTCTGCCAATCTCATATTTTAGCACTATTTTTTCTTTTCCTCTAATGATGGCTATGTTCCTGATGACACAATAGTACCAGGTTTCAGGTGTATCCCAAAGTAACTGTATTGTGGTTTTGAGCAGGAAAGGGAGGGATCTTTGGGGGTTTTTGACACACAAGATTGTAATTATCCAAATCCATTTTTAAAATCAGATTAGACACAATCCTTTCATTAACTTTCATTTTCCTTGCCTTGTGCCTGCATCAGTAATAGTATTCTTCCCTTTGCTTTTTTATTGTGTTATTAATTTATTAGTTAATTTTCTAATTTACTTAATGAGTGAAATTACATAAATCATCCTCAACTTTCCTTATTTCTTATTTTAAAGCTCTTTCTACACCATGTGGCAATAAATTGCAAATCTACATGGGATCTAACTTTGAAAGCAATCAGCCTCAGTGAATTGGTAGTGACCAAATAGCCTATGAACATGATGGTAGAATCAGCTCTTAAGCTATTATATTTTATGAGGTTTTATTGTGCTTTTGTTCTCCCTGTACAATGTGGAAGTAAAGACCACTTCATGTTCTCTAGTCTATGAGATGATGCAGAGTATAGGGTTGCTATTTGTCTTGTTTCAGAGTCTGTGTTTGTTGTTAGTTATTACCTTCTCCTTCCATTTTTTCAGTCTGGTTTCTGGCTCCAACAGAACAGTGCTTCAAATAATGTGCTTATCCTAAACTAAGAGACAACAGAAGTTTTTAGTAATTCGATTATCATGAAGATACATCAATCTTCATGCAAAAGTTAGACAGTAACTTCTAAGACTGAAATGATAAAGTGCTAATATAGTGTGACTTCGATGTAATATATTAACTCCTGAATGTATTCTTATCTGACATTTATTGCAGAGTATGATAACAGTAACAGTTCAATTTATGACAGCTTGCTAAAGGAAGTATACCCTTATTTGCTTGAGGACGAGTTCTACTTTTGCACTTTGTATACTACTTGTATACTTTCTGTTAAAATAATCTTTTTCTTCAGTGTTATCTCTTGAGTTTTTTCTTGTTTGATTGTTGTTATTTTTTTCATTTTTCTTGCTTAGGTATGTCTAGAAACTTTTTAGCATTTATTGGAAACTTCATATAAACAGAAAACAACAAAATCCATCTTCCTGTTAACCTATGCCTGTATAAGGCAATCTAATACAAGGCAAGGAACATTTATGTAGGGAAAAAAAAGGAAAAAATGAACTGTACTTTTGGAGTGCAATTCGTTTCAGTATCTGCAGCACATAGGGAGTTAAGAAGAAAACAGACTGAAATTCTTGCAAATATTAATATGCCCCCTAAAAACTAGGGAGGCATAGTTTTAGCCGACTCCTCCTTTTTGCCCCTGGGAGCCACCATGACTCATTTTAAAAGGTACAGTGTGTTATGGTTTGACCTCAGTGGGGAACTAAGCATTATAAATCCTCCGGCTCACTCGCCTCCTGCAACTCCTGCTTTCCTCTACACACCGGCTGCAGGGAAGAAAAAGTTAACTTAATGGGTTAAGGTAAAGACACTTAAATAATGTGAACAAAATGTAATTTACTACTAGTAGTAACGAAAAAGATCGTGCAATGTACCAAGCGTTTTTGAGAGACGCGTGTCCCGGGAAGCTTCAGGACGTTCATTCCGAGTGCCCGAGGGCCGAAAGCCGCGCCCCCAGCATGTGCAGAGGCGGCGGGTCCGCGGGCAGGGCCAGCCGGGCGCTCCCC
>JAHLSL010013598.1:3440588-3526792 GCA_025920805.1 Petroica traversi | reverse complement strand
AAGGATCTCCTGTGGGACAGAGAGGGGACACTGGGAGCTCCTGAAGGATCTCCCTGTGGGACAGAGAGGGGACACTGGGAGCTCCCGAAGGGTCTCCTGTGGGGCAGAGACTGGAAAGGGACGGAACAGCCCCTCAGCTGCCTTGGACAGACAGGTGCCTCTCCCTGCGCTCCCCCTGACACACTGCCCCTGTTCCAGGAGAAACCCACAGGGGACTTGCAGGGTCCTTGGGAAGGAGGAGGTAGCTGGGAGCCCTCAGTGATGCCGAGCGCCCCAGAGCACTCACACTAGCCAGGACCAAAAGCACTGGCTACTGAAGTGCACTGAATTTGAGGCTGTTTGCCCCCCAGTGATAGCACATAAGTCTGTGGGCCAGCACTACATCCAGCACCTGAGGAGGACAGCAAAACGTTTGAATCACAGGATGTTTATCACGTTGTGGTGGCTTTTTGAGCTGAGATAAGCCTCAGTCTCCTCTGATCCCATAATGACTGACTGTTGCCCCCGAGTGTGAGGACTCAGCAACAGGCACCGCAGCAATGCCGGCAGGGGACTCTTGATGTGTATGAAGCACACTCTCTTCACTCTTTCAAGGTCTGTCAAGGAAGAAGGACCCATTGCTTGTGGTAAGAAAACTTCAGAAGAGGGAAGTAAACTCTGGAGGCCATCTCTTCCAAATCCCTGCTCAAACAGGGCCACTTAAAGAGTCAATTGTTCAGGACCATATGCAAGTGGGATTTGAAAAGCCTCATAATGGAGATAGCTCAAGCCGTTCTAGTGGTTTTTCAACCTCAGAGTAAAAAAAAAAAAAAGTTTTTCCTGATATTCAACAAGGACCTCATGTATTTCAGTCACAGGCTGCAAAATGGATATCTGCACCATTGTGGACCCTCTGGGTTATGGGGGCACCAACTGAGTCACCATGTTTTTTTCTGTAGGCTTCAGGAGTCTCTGTTCCAGCACCTGAATCACCTTCTCCACCTACTTCTTCTAACCTTGTTTGCAGGGTTGCTTGTCTTTCTCAGCTGATGTTGGATGCCTTTTTATACCCTCTCTTAATTATATTATCACAGGGGCACTGCTACCATTGCAGTCCTGCTCAGCTTTGGTCAGCAGAGTCGGTCTTGGAGCCAGGTGGAAGTGGCTCTCTCTGGCATGGGGGAAGTTTCTGAACGCTTACAGAAGCCAACCTCATAGCCCTTCTGCTACCCAGCTGACACAGGAGCCCAGAATTGGACACAGCACTCCCTGTGTGGCCTCACCAATGCTGAGCAGACGGCAGTTATCATTTGTATAATGCAGCTGGGGATTTTTGTAGCAAAATAAAAGTTAGCCTATTTCAAGGAGGAAAATTCAGGGTGGAACCTGTTGTACATGCATTGCAACAGTTTAAACATTAAAGTGTTTCCTTGGCACATGAAAATTGCTTAGGTTATGTGGCATCCAGCTCTAGGAAGGTTAAGTTTAAGTATTTGGTGTTTTGAAGATGGTTCTATTGAGCATATCTGGACTATCTTAAAATCAGTTAGAGCAATTTTAAAAATAACTTCATTACTTTTTTGTGTTGTTTTTAGGTTAGATAAGTCTATGTGTATACATACATATAAAGGTTACCAGTTATTTCTTCTGTAGGTCAGGAACTTCTTTTTGTTATGCCTGCGCAGAACTTCCCGGGCTTATCTTTTTAATATTTTAGCATTCTGTGTAGCAACTCGTTATGTTCATGACATTGAAATACATGCAATTTATTTATATTTTAAAGCAAGTTTCTGGTCCTGGAGCAAAGTCTTAACAGGAAGATTTTAACTTCGTCACATACCCCTTGCACTGAGGACTTCAGATACCTTTCCTTTTATTGTGCTGTCTTGTTAGGTAGTAATTGTGTAATCATTTCTTTGTATGCACTGTCTCTAAGTGAAAACCATAGAAATGCTGAACTGTTTTTATTGATATAAAATATGGCACATTTCAGAGTGCAAAACTAATTCATTTTTAGATGTTTGAGTTAGGTTGGAGTAACATGCAGGTAATCTTCTGCAGTGTAGAGAAGTTTTGTCTAGGAACTTGAGGATCTTGGGAAGGTGAGAGTAAAGATGGGAAGGGAAAGAAGAGAAAAACAGCAATTCTTTTAAATATCACAGAACTAAGATAAGGATACTGTTGTGGCTTCATCTTATTCTAGGTGATACACTGTCTCTTCTAGTAAAGAAATTAAAAGAAGGGAAGTATATTTTATTAGTATTTTGTTAGGTGCGGTGTGTGTTAACTGTGCAATTTGTCCTGGTGTTCTAGATTTGTGTAATTTGTACTTCAGAAGGGAAATTCTGTCTTGCCTGAAGTTTAAACACTGTAGTTGAAAAAAGTAGCAAATGTGACTGCCTATTTCATTGTTCAGTAAGCAGCCCTAACATTTCAAATGTGACTAGACCATTTAGACTGTGCTTATTTGCAAATATATTGTGAAAATGTAGTGGATGCAGCAGGAACCGGAACAAAATCTGTCTGTTTTTCAACTCCTGTAAGTATTGCTGCTAATCTTATTTTGTACTTGGTGTGAGGTGAACTACATTTTTTTGTTCTGCCTTCTCAAAGCAATTAGAGCAGTTTTGTCATTATCTTGATTCACCAAAAATGGAGAATCACTTGAGAACATACTAGATTTGGACATTTTAACTGAATAAGTATTTTGATTATTGTAGTATAGTTCTGTGGTGTTTTTGTTTTTTTTATTAGAATGAAGACAAATACTTGGTAGGTGGGCAGTGTTGCTTACATAGAAAGAACACAATAAAAAATAGCAAATCAATGTTGACTCACTTATAGTGAAAATAAATCTTGCAGTAGCTTGGCACATTTTTCTACTTTGTGCCAGAAACTTGAACTACAATCCACAGAATTAAAGGAAAGCTGCTCTTTACCAGAAGTAAAAAATCAGCACTTACCCCTAAGCATGATGTAGTCAGTGTGATACCTGTCAATGCGTCTCAGATATTAAATGTAAATATAATAGCTGCATTGGCGTATGTGCTGTGAACAGTAACCCTTCAGCAAACTTGTTTAAAACACATAGCTAATTATGTGGGGTCTGACAGGCAAGTTTTCTTTTCAGCCAAGGAACTTGCCTTACAATGATTGATAGTTTTTTGCTTGCTTCATTGAACTGTAGTAGAACTGCTGGTAATATTTGTCTCTCTATATGCTAAATGAATGAATAGTTGAGAGTAGCTCTGACTTTCAGCTCTTCATGCTACAGTCCTCCTAAAGTTACTACAAAAAAAAAAATCCATACTGATTTGTGTTTCAGGAGAGGTATGAACTATTTGCTGTGAACTTGTAGACAGGCCTGGGATATTAGCTCTAAAATAAAATGTTTTTGTCCTGAAAGGCAGTACATGTTGGTCTGGACACTGCAAGTTCCAAATGTTGGTATCAGGATGTGTCTGCTCCTTCTGTGTGAAAAGAAACCAGTATAATCACACAACTGTAATTTTTGCAGTGAGGAAGACTCACAGTATAGGATGAAGTCTTATGGAACAAAAGCTGTAAGAAAAGCTGCAGTAGGGATCAAACAGGTTTTTTTCAGTAAGGATAACAAACCTACTACTGTAATGCTGCAAGGATGCGAGCAGTGAAAGAAAAATGAACTTTGTGTCTCTTAGCTGGAGACAGGGAGGTATCATTTACCAAGCCAGGCAAATAATAATATAGTGGATGGTGAAGTTCATTCTTACTAAGGCAAAGTTATGCGAAGTAGAAAGTATGCTAATTTATTTCTTACATCTGACCAACCGTTTGAGTTAAATTTCCACCTGTCAAATGGTGGAGAAATTTGGCTCTTACTTCTGTCTTTATCTGAGAGCTTTTTTTTGGTCTCATATTTGTGAAGATGATGTACAGATCCAAGCTTATTCTTCATAGGAAATTTTCTTACCTCAAAAATCCACGTCTTTTTTCTTGTGTACAGTGTTTCAAACTTCATCCTCCAGTCTGCTTGCATTGTTTTTGGGTCACACTGTTCTTTTGTGTACAACCACAGTGGATCAGATGCAGACTGTTGAACCTGGAACCATCTGTCAAGAACTTGTCTTAGTTTGATTTGAGTCCATTCTTTCTGTAACCAATTTGTCAGATGCTGCAGCCAGTCCATATGTTTTTTTCACTTTTCTGTCTACAGACTTTTTAAGTGTCAGTGAACCTATCTGTAAGGAACTAAAATATTCCAATTGTCCATTAAAAATCTCTTTTGAAGCCTGGAAGATACCAGTAGGTAAGCAAGAATGGCTAGCTAACCTGAATATAGGTTAATAATTTGGTAACTATTGATTTACTTGTTTTTTCTCCAAGATGTTAGATGGGTTAAGTAGAGATAAATGAGTTATTAGTTAGGTTTTTTAAGGTTGAATTAAGACATCTAAGCACTTTGCTTTACTCTGTTTTTTGTTTTTTGTTTTTAAATTAAAGTTTAGATTGTCTTAGAAAAACTACTGGATTACTGATTTATTTGAGAATTACTGTGCTATAGCATAAGCATAATCTTTAGCATTTAGAATACATATCATCTGGAAATTGGCTGCTTCTAAGGTTGAGTATGTGGGGAGGCTGTCTCAGTAAAACTCTGGTAATGCAATAATCATATTTACCACTAAAAGTGCTTGGATGTTTCTGAAGTTATAAAGGTGTGTCATGAAATTCAGGAGTCAAACAATTTATCTGTGCGTCCTTCTTTGGGAAATTATATGTATGTAAACTTCTTTTATTAAGGCTGAACAAATTCCTTCTGGTCTTCTGGTCTGCCTTTCCTCCCACATCAAATATACTTGCTGTTTTTTTTTTCTTCTTTGGAATCCAAAGATGGATAGATGGATAGAGCATTCCTGATAAGGTCCGAAGTGTGGAACTGAGGCACTTGCTAGCTACACCGTCAAGTCTTGGTTTTCTTTGCTGCAAGGATGTATCAGTCTACAGTTTCCATTTTCTTTATTCCAGTTGTGTCTTAATACTTAGTCATTTTCATGTCAACACTTAATACATGTTACAGTGTATTGTTGTTTAGGGGGATTTGAAACAAGTTAAAGTCATTAATAATTAAAATTATCAGCAAAAATAAAGCATATGAGAATTTTCTATGACTATTATTAAAATAGAGAGCACATGTATGCTGGGATTTGTACCTTTTAAAAATCACAGATATAAATAGAAATATATTCCACTGTCTGTACTTTAAACAATTTAGTCCTTGCAGATTCTTTTTGCAATATAAAATAAAGTTGTCAAAGTTTCTTGAACCTACTATAGCAAGTGCTGTCAACACGGGAATAGTCTTAAGTAGTCTTAGGAAAAGAGAAGGAGTGTTGTCCATTGACACACAAAATATATCAGATTATGGTTTAAGAACATACAAGCCTTCTGATAAGTCAGAAATACTAAGCCACCAATTTGTAGTTGGTCTAGGACCTAAAGTTGTTCAAAATACTACATTTTTAAAAATTTTTCCATTGTAAGTTCCTTATTTTCCAGTTTTACACTTTCATGTGAATTATTGGTCAGTTCCTAGGTCTGAAAGTTTAATTTCCTTGAAGTAACTTTGGAAAATTTTTTTCAGTTTAGAGATTTCAGAGGATACATCTGCCTGGTGTTGCACAGACAATGATGAGCAAGCTATGCCAGTGTTCAGGGCTGACTGAGGTTTCAAGGCACAGTTAATTACTCTGGTGCTAAGGAAGAGTTCACATGCTCTGCCCTGAGCTTCCTCATAATTCATTACTGAATGTAAAGGAGCTTTGCACTGAAGTGTTCACAAAACTTTGGCTCATTCTTCATGGCTTCATTGTCAGTGCTTCTGACAGAATGCAGAAGCACTGCCTTTTATTCTTCTGATATTTTTAGGTTTAAGTATGGTTTAAATCCATCTCATACCCAAACGGCATGCAGGTGCTCAGTCACTCCCTCACAAACAGAATAGGGGAGAGGATCAGAAGGGTTATCCCTGTGATCAGCTGGGGTCAGCTGTCCTGGCTGTGTCCCCTCCCAGCTTCTTGCACACCCCCAGCTACTCACTGGTGGTACAAGAAGCATAAAAAGCCTTGGTTCTGTGCAAATGCTATTCAGCAATGGGAAAGATATCTCTATATAAGTTACCCTGTGTTCAACACAAATTCAAAACCCAACCTGGTAACAGCCACTGTGAATAAAACACAGCTAAACCCAGCACATTCCAGACCTTTTTTCCTAGCATTAAGAACACAGGTCCCACACTACTCAGTATGACCTCATTAACCGCCACCCCATTTCCATTGTTTGGTGTAATACACAGGAAGGATTCCCTTAGTATGTGGACCACCTCAGCAAAATGTTTGTAAAATGTCCACAGAACATCTGTTGAGGTTATTTAGTCCCTGTTTTTGGGCTCCATCTGTTTTAGTGGTCACTTGGGACAGGGAAGGCAGTGTATTGCATGGAGCAACTGCACCAAAGCCAGCTCAGGTCAGGTCACTGCTGTGCTGGAACTGCTTCTTGTAAGGCTTCTCCTCCATTAGTTTGGATGGTTACTGTCATGGTAATTCCTACAACATGCAATTCAAATCATGGCTTGCAATAGCAATTTAAATACATATTCATTGCAGTCTCTGTCTCTTCATGCTTTTGGGCCAGGTTTTATGGTTTCACACTGCAGTGAACTCCTTCATTTGTTCCTACCCTGTGTAGCAGCAAAGGGTTCCTTCTGTGGTCCACTGTTAATTTCCATGGGCTGCAGAGGGACAGCATGCCCTCAACATGTTCTTCCCCAAAACAGGCTGCTGGGAAATCTCTTAATTCCCCTCTGCCATCATGGAGTACCACCCACAGGGGACTGTTCTCAATGAACTTTTTTGGTGTAGGTCCTTGTCACAGGCTGCAGCTCTTCATGAATTGCCCCAGCCTGAGTCCGTTCCACAAGGTGCAGTCCTTCAGAAACAGAGTGCTCCAGCATGGGTCACTCACACGGTCACAAGTCCTGCCAGCAAACCTACTCCAGGGTGGGCTCATGTCCCCATATGTCCACAGATCCTGCCAGGAACCTGCTCCAGCATGAGCCTATCATGAGGTCACAGCTGCTTTCAGTCACCTAGCTACTCCACTGTGGGGTCCCCGATGGACTGTAAGTGGATACCTGCTCCTGCATGTACCCTTCCTTCTACTCAGGTTCACACTGGTGTTCCAGCCTGCCCAGTACAGCAGCACAGAAAACAGCAGCAACGCTCTGGCCACCTGCCAGCCAAGGCACTTTGCCATGGCTGTCTTCAAAATGCTCTTGGGTACAGCACAGAGAGGTGATCAGCACAGCACTGCAGCGAGCAGCAAAAGCAACAAGTGGGCACTAATGAGCTCTAGATTCTAATATTCAGTCAGGCAAGCAAGCCCCATGGCAAACACAGGAGTCTGCTCATTACTAGCTAAATGACATTAGCTGGAAAATCAGTCTAGCACATTCGAGTCAAATCTGTTGTTTTCTTGAACCCTTTGTGCTTCACATTGGCTACCAAAAAGGACTGTTATGATTTAACCCCAGCTGCCAGCTCAGCCCCATGCAGCTATTCAGTCACTTCCCTGCCAGTGGGATTGGGAGGAGAACTGGAAAAGTGAGAAAACTCATGGGCTGAAATAAAACCAGTTTAATAGGGAAAGCAAAAGCCACACACACAAGCAAAGTAAAAAATAAGGAATTAATTCAGTTCATCTCACTGGCAGGCAGATGTTCAGCCATCTCCAGGAGAGCAGGGCCTCATCGCACATAATGGTGACAGGGGAAGGCAAACACCATTGTTCCAAGTGTCCCCCTCTTCCTTCTTCTTCCCCCCACTTTATATGCTGCTGTTCCAGCTCCTGGCCTCCTGTGCACCCCCATTTTCGTCACCAGCATGGCAGTGTCAAAAGCAGAAAAGGCCTTGGCTGTGTATAAGCCCTGCTCAGCAATAACAAAAGCAGCTCTATTTTATCGACCCTGTGTTCAGCACAAATCCAACACATAGTCGCACACCAACCACTGTGAAGTAAATTAACTCTATTCCAGCCAAAATTACATTAGGACTATAGACTTCATTTTTCTTTTTTTTTTTTTTTTTTTTCTTTAATTAATTCTCTTTCATCAGGAACATAAGTAAGAGTAAGAATAACTTAGGATAGGAGGGTAATTTGGAAGAAAGGTAAAAGAATAAGCAAGGCTTGTTTGGCTACAGAGCTGCTGGGTGCAGAGTGACAGATGTAAATGAGTATGATGAAGTTCATCTGGACATTGTGTGTCCTTATCGTCTTCTACATTCCCTGTTGCCATCTCAATGCTCTTCTAATTGCATTGTATTTCAGAATTATCTTGCATTCCCAGTGCTTTCTTCTCCGTTTTCAAGTGAGTTGACACCATACCAAGCAGAGTCCCACTTGCAGCTAAGGTGTGAATTATTGCAGCTATTATTACTGGGTAATTGGGCACTGTTGTAATGGGAATATTCTGAGAGACACTGATCAAATCTCCAAATTTCAGGCACGCATTTTTTTATGCCCTATTACTAGCTGATTAGTCTGTTACAAGCTAAGAGTCAAGCACAGATCAAATACATTGGTCCTCAGGTTTCTTCAGATGGTTGATACCTATTTTCAGATATCTTTCCATTCATCTGTTTCCTGTAAATAGTTGCAGGCTGTGGCAAACATATCGCCCAATATGATAAAATACTGTACTTCTGATTCTAATTCATTCTTTTTAGGTGTTTGGGTGTAAAGTGAACAAGAATTTATTTCATTTTTCTGTTTTAATGTCTCAGAGCAAAAATAAAATCGTATTTTTCCCAAATAGATCTTCTCACTACAGGGAAAGAAATCTCCAAGGAAAGATGTAGTCAATGCCTTAGTTCATTAGCAAAGTAAAATAGTCACTAACTTGTCTCTTGATAGGCATGATATACATCCTTCTCTTACAAAATAAAATTGCTGGTGAAGAAGAAGGGATGGGAGAAAGTGGTGAGATTTTATCCATTTCATTCATTGTTTAAGTAGGTTACATATAGTTATCCCTGCCGTAGGCCTGCAGATATCCCAACTGCATGCCTATTTGCATGTTTCCCAGGATTTGTCTTCTTCTTTGTTTTAAGCCAGGATAGTCCTTACTAGTGTCAGAGTTACTATATTCTTGTTGAAGTCTACTTCCTTGTACTTTCACAGGTAAAAGACAGCTGTAGCATCTGTATTTGGTAACCAAATGGATTTCATGTTTAGCCAAGAAGCCATCCTGGCTTGAATCAGCAACAGTGTGACCGACATGACCAGGGCACGGATTGTCCCATGTTCTGAACTGATGAGGCCACACCTCCAGTCCTATGTTCATTTTTGGGCCCCTCGCTTCAAAAACTTTGAAGTGCTATATCAAGTCCAGAGAAGGGCAGTGGAGCTAGGGAAGGGACTGGAATACAAGTCCTGTGAGGAGCAGCTGAAAGAGCTGGGGTTGTTCAGCCTGGAGAAGTGGAGGCCCAGGGGAACCTTACCACTCTCTACAACTGCCTGAAAGGAGATTGTAGCAATATGGGGGTCAGCATCTTCTCCCAGGCAACAAGTGACAGGATAAGGGGAAATGGCCTCAAGTTGCCTAGAGAGGTTCAGGTGGGATGTTAGGAAAAAATTTTTGAGTGTGGTTAAGCACTGGAATGGGTTACCCAGGGAAGTGATAGAGTCACTATCCTCAGCAGTGATCAGACAATGAGCAGACATGGCACTTTGCGCTATAGTTTATTTGCCATGGTAGTGTTTAGTCAAAGATTGGATTTGATCTTGGAGGTATTCTGCAGTATTAATGATTCTATGATTCTGTGATAATTTATTATAATTTTTCAGAGGCTAACTCTGAGAGATTTAGAACATAAGTCTCCAAATAACTTTCAGTGTGTCAACAATATTTTTCACTAGAATTCTCAAATCTCAGAACAGTATTCTGTATCTTAGTCAAGAGAAGAGTATCACATAATAGTAAAGGAACTATGGAGAATAAAGTCCAAAACCTGGTATAATACTGTCAGAAAATGTGATACTTTTTTTTATTTAAACATCTACTTAACATATATATGTATATATATTAGCATTTTTTTCTAGCATAAACTTAGTTTTGTTGTCTGCTACTATCAAAACACTGTCTTTTAAAAGAATATAAAACTTTAATTGTACTGTAATGCAATTCTTCCAGCAAAAATACAGAATTTCACCTAACTCAAAGGTGTTGTGTACACAGGGTGCCATCACATAGTTATCCAGTTACTTTAGTATATATCCTAGGCACTTCAGTTAAATATTGTGGGGATTAGGATTATATATCAGTGCCAATGCTGTCTGCATGAAAATCATGTGAAGTATGTGTGAGCCTGTAATACTGTTTCCAATGTTTTGAACTGCTTCAGCTTCTCAAAAACTGAAGTATTAGGATTTATTCATCCTAACTAAAACAACCCAAAACTTTAGCCATTTGGAATCTGATAAATTTTTGAATTTGAAGCAAACTTTGCTGTAGTTCAGAGTAAGGGAAAAGATGCCTCTCTTCATTTTCTTCTTCCCTTAGATGAGCAATCTTGCATTATAACTGTTGTTCTCTAATATGATGTAGCAAGACAGGACCATGCTGTTTAACCTTTTATTCTGTACGTGTTCCAAATTTTAAAGATATTTTAATATTGGACCACATTTAGTTTCTAGAGAGCTCTAAGTAGCCATTTAAGAGCTTTCATCAGTTTTTATCCTAAGCCCCCTTTCCTATCCAGTGACTGTGAATTCTGGTTTAGTGAATGATATTGATGATAACCTGAATATGATGTGGTGAGGTTGTTATTCAGTGAAACCTATGTATCTCCCTCTACATTTTCTTTTTTTCTCTCTCCTTTTTTTCTTTCTTATTTTTCTCTCTTACTTTTCTCTCTCTTAATTGGCTTCCCCCATTCCTATTCATAGGGGAACCATGGATTATCACCTGTTTTACCATCTATTTAACTACCACTAGGGTGATGGGTAAAGGATAAAAAATTAACCCAGCCATTGGGGCAATAATTCAGGGATTAATTGTTTCCTTCTTTGTATCTGGTAAGGAAATGGCTAAATGAAGCATTTGAAAGATGTCAATGTATTACTAATATGATAACTTTTAAGTGTAAAGTTATGACATGAGCTAAAGCAGAGCTGACTCTTTTCAGTGGTGCCCTGTGTTGGTACAAGAGTCAATAACAGGTGGTCCTCTCTCAACCTGAACCAAAGCTTTTTACTGTGAGGCTGACCAAGGATGTCCACAGGTTGCCCATGGAGGCTGTGAAGTTCCTATTCTTGGCTATATTCATAAGTCACCTGGACATGGTCCTGGGCAGAAGGGTAGAAGCCTGTAGGTAGCACTGCTTGAGCAGGTCTCTTCTGGTCTCTGGGACTGTCATTGGCTGAAAGTCCAATAGTAAAAATCACAAATAGAAAATTTGTAACACAGAGGTGACACATGGAGAATATAAGCTGTTTCCTGTAATACTGCTCATTCCGTTAATAAAGTAGATTTTTCCAGCTATAATATTTTGACTTTTTCATTTTATGTTTTGATAGCTGAGTGGTCAAAATAAATATAGACTTCATTTTGACGTCACTTTATTTCATTATTATCAGTTGCACATTCAGTCTTTTGATGAAAGGACTGCAGCACAATATCATAAAAGGAGAAAAAAACCCATCCGAACACCTATAACTCACTTCTAAAGCAACCTAACGATCTCCTTTAATAACTGTATAAATGATGCAGAAGCAAAAAAAAGCTGTTTTGTCCAGGTGGTTCTCCTGCTTTCATATTCTGCCTCAGAAGAATCAAAATATATTTTGTTGTCAATAATTTTGAAAGGTGTGAAGAAGTAGCATTATACATGTTAGACTTTATAATTAATTATGCTGTTATCATTAGTGTCTTAGAATAAGATCTTGGCTCAAGCTAGAAATTGATATCATTCTGCATAGAGATATTTTTGGGAGATTGTGAACATGCTCATTCCAGCCCATGACAGTTATGCTAATGTAATAAAGACAGATGCCTCAGTTTCTGAAAAGTATCTGACTACTATTAAAGGTGGATAATAATTGACTGTGAATTAAAAGCCATAATATACTAGACTTAGCAGTGTAAATATCAATTTAGAAAGCACACTAAACTTGTAGAAATGTTCTGTAATTAAATTCTTTATCAAAACTTGTTTCTGATTAAACACTACAAAATACCATCCCAACAAGTAAGTTCCTATGAACTTCATCCTAGATTGTTTCCTGAAGACATTTTTATGTCTGAACAAAACAAACTGTACGGTCAGATAGCTTATGTCCCTCCATTGCTGCCATTCAGTCATGTTTGCTCTCCCAGCATATCACTGTCTTCTCAACAAGAAAAAAGTCCTGCAAGTGCACAGAGGTCTCTATTCCTCATGTTTATTCACCATGCAGAGCGTGAGGCCATTGTACACCTCTTCGCGTCTGAACTCTTCAGACAGCCACTTCAGCATGCTGAATTCTGAAAGGAGGTCTGTGTGACTTCCTCATAAAGATGCCTTGTAGCCGCTTCCTTCCTCACATGCACATGCTTGAGGCAACTCTGCTTAAGCCTCAATTTTTGATTGTGTTGCCTTTGCTTCACATCACCCCAGCCTTTGCTTGTTGAACCTGTCCACAACTTCTTCACAGGGCTGCTGGAAACTTTCCCTCCCCATATCACTCCTGTTCCAGTCCCTTCTTACTAGGTCAGTTGTCATGCCGGCAAAAATATCTCTGCCCCAATTAATGAGGTGCATCCCATCCCTCTTAAGCTGTTAACCTCAGAGTAGGCCCTGTGGCCATAAAAACCAAAGCCCTGTAACCAATCATGGTTCTAAAACCAGGTGTTGAGATGCAGTATCAGTGCCCTCTTCCTTGCACCTTTCCACAGGATGAAGGAAAACACCACTTAGACTTTTCTACTCAAAGAATCTCTAGTGGATAAGCCAATGGTTTAGAATAGCATAAATATAATTGTTTGATGGCTTGCTAGTTTTCTCACAACAAAAATTTTGAGAAGCTTTATCCTGTCTGTAATCTTGTTGGTGGCATGTACTGATGGGTAGGGCTGCTGTGTAATACTGATTAATTTTCCAGCGAGCATTAAGTGCAGTTTTGATGGTTTTGAAAGTAAAATTAGCAAGTAGATTGAAGTGAGAGAGTCATGAAGTAGTCATTCAATCTAAGCGCCTGTGTGCTGTGATCTGCTGGCAATATGGAATTTCGTTATAATTTGTTGACTAGTACTTAGGTACTTAGTAAAGTGATTGTCAAGACAATGCTTTTTCTATTATGAACTTTCTTTGAAGGAGTTGCCAGGAGTTTTTACTTGCACAGGTCCCTTCCAGGAGCATGTATCTCGTATCTCACCATTCTGTTTTAGTCTTACAGGGTTTTACTACTCAGAAGTATGTATATAAGTCCAGAGATGCACCTTCTAAACTTCATTCTGTGCCATTCAGTTAACTGTTACACCTCCATAAATCTGTGAAAAACTGAGAAAAGAGTAAAGATATTTGTATTAATAACAGCAATACTTAGCAACTAGTACTAATATCAGACAGAGTCCAGCTACCTACTTTTGTATTCCCAAGAACCTTGGGAGAAGACTTAACAATCAAATAGTGTTTAGTAAGAAACTGAGGTTCTAACATGAAAATACATTAGTATCTAGAAGCTATTTGTAATATTCTGTTCTCCCTCTGTGAATAACTTATGTAAGCTGTCTTCTGATCTGTGGCTAACACTGTGCAATTATGAAGGCAATTATTCATAAAATTCTTGTTGGTACCAAAATTGAAAAGGAATGCTTATGTGAAATTATTGTATTACTGAAAATTATTTCCCGTTATAGTCTTGTTCAGGAACCAAAGATTCTGTATTAGTTGTTGAAACTTAATGTTTTGAGAAGTTTTCCTTTATTGTGAAACACATTATGTTGCTGCAAATTCTTAATTAGTATATTGGCTATTCATCATTATAAATAGATAAGATCTTAAGATTAGCCTTTTATTCTGACTATTAAAAGCCTGCCATTACTGCATGTGATTATGAGATCTAGTTCAGTTTACCTTCTGTGATGTTTTGTTTAGGCTTCTAGAGGAAAAAAAAGAAATTTCCTGCTGCACTTGAAAGTAAATTACAGGCTTTCATTTTCTGCATTGAATTAAAGCCTGCTACATTATTTGATCTAGACAATAAAGCATATGTAGCTGAACAAAACTTTGCCAACTCCAGTCACTTAAAAAACTATATTAGTTCGGTGTGAAGTAGTCCGGGAACAAAATAAACAGTTATCTGACACATTTTAACAATCTCGTTTTGATTCTGTCTTCATATTTTAAGTCTGGAAAAGAGAAGCATTTCAACTGAGAATTTGGGTATATTAAAATTCTTTAGGGAATTTAACAGACACCATGAAATGGCACAGAATATATAGGAAAGGAGTAATTTTTAGCATCGTAGCTTTCCTAAGTTCTGCCCATTATACTGAGGAAATACTAACCTTGTTGCATTCAGCAGCTGGGTCCCGACAGTATCTTTTCCCACTTGGAGGGGTTAATTAGTCTTCTTTCAGAATGTGGCCTGTTTAGCTTACATTCACATCATGCAACAAGCACAGGCTATTCAAAGCAATACCATTAACAGGCGGGTGTGTCCAACTGCTTAATTAGGCAGAATAAAAAGGACCTTGTCAAACATTCATCTGTTGTTTGTCATACACCTGACGGTCCAATTAAGCAAGGATGACGTGTTTTCTGCTGTAATATTCACTTCCTTTACTTACATGGAGTGTCGGTGAAAAAATGGGAGAGTCTTCATTTAGATTACTGTTGTGGCTTTAATCCTAGCCAGCAGCCAAGCTCCCGAAGCCTTTCACTCACTCTCCCACCAGTGGGACTGGGGAGAGAATCAGAAGGGTAAAAGCTGAAGAGCTCAAGGGTTGAGATAAAAATAGGTTAATAGGGAAAGCAAAAGCCACACACACAAGGAAAGTAAAACATGGAATTAATCAGTGCCTCCCATGGGCAGGCAGGCATTCAGCCATCTCCAGGAGAGCAGGGCCCCATCACATGTAACAGTGACTTGGGAAGACAAACACCATTGCTCCAAATGCCCCCCCTCTTTCTCCTTCTTCTCCCCACTTTATACACTGAGCATGATGCCATTTGGTCTGGAATATCCCTTTGGTCATTTGGGGCCACCTGTCCTGGCTGTGTCTCCTCCCAGCCTCCCGTGCACCCTCAGTCCCCCATGCACCCTTGTGGCTGTACCAAAAGCAGAAAAGGCCTTGGCTCTGTGCAAGCCCTGCTCAGCAATAACAAAAACATCTCTGTATTATCAACCTGTGTTCAACACAAATACTAAACACAGCCCAATGCCAGCCACTGAGAAGAAGGTTAATTTTACTCTAGCCAAAACTAGCTTTGTCTCCTCAGTACTGATGCAATGTAAAAGAATTACACTGACTGCATCACTGACAAGGTGCTAGTAAAACTTCCAGTAAATAGGAAGATGCTGAAGGTTAACTGTCAAACCGTACCATTTAGCACCTAACAAGAAAAGTCTTTACGATGTACTGAACTATAATAAAGTTTTGCATTTAGGATAAAGACTTAAACCAGAACAATGGAAGCAGTCCTGACTGAATGCCAGGTGCTCACCAAAACCAGGCGGTCACTCCAGTGGAGTGGAGAGAAAGCTGAACAAGGGAGAGAAAATGTAACTAAAAGCTCATTGATGAAGATAACAGCAGGGAAAGTTCACTCACTAATTACCGTAACAGGCAAAACAGATTTGACTTGAGGAAAATTATTTGAATTTATTGCCAATCAGATCAGGGTAGGATAGTAAGAAATAAATTTAAATCTTCAAAACACCTTCCCCTCACCCTCCACTTCCTCTCAGCTTAACTTTATTTCTGATTATCTCCTCCCTTCCAGCAGCACAGGGGATTTCAGAATGGGGATTACCATCAGTTCCTCACACATTGTTTCTGTTGCTGTTTCCTTCTCAAGGAGTGAACTCCTGTTACTCTTCTCCAGCTCCTGTGTAGGATCCCTCCCGCAGGAGATAGTCCTCCATGCATTTCTCTATGAGTCATTCCCGTGTGCTACAGTTCTTTGCTCACTGCTTCAGCATGGTTCCCTTACACGAGGTGCAGCCCTTCAAGAGCAGGCTACTCCAGCACAGCTTTTCCCTGGGGTCACAAGTCCTGCCAGCAAATCTGCTCCAATGTGGGTTCCGCTCTCTGTAGGTCCAGCAGATCCTGCTATGACCCTGCTTCAGTGTGGGTTTCCCATGAGGTCACAGCCTCCCTCAGGCATCCACTTGCTCTGCTATGGGATCCTCCACAGACAGCTGGTGGATATCTGCACCCCTGTGGACCTCATGAGCTGCAGGGGGATATTCTGCTCCACCATTGTTTTTGCCATTGGCTGCAGTGGAATCTCAGCTCAGGCACCTTCTCTTGCTCTTCCACTGACATGTCTGCGAGTTCTCGCATATTCTCACTCCTTCTGTTACTGCAATTTGCTTCTGCCCAGTAACTTTCCCCACCTCTTCTTAGATATATAAAATCTCAGACGCACTAACTCTGTCACTGATGGGCTCAGCAATTTTGGTCAGCAATAGTTTTGTCTTGGATCCAGCTGGCACTGCCATCATCAGACGCAGGGGAAGTTTCTGGCAGCTTCTCAGAGAAGCCACTCATGTAGTCCCCCTCGCTTGCTACCCAAACTTGCCAGACAAACACAATACACCCATCTCTCCTTCATGTGTCCTTTCTGAACAGCCTTTAACCATTGATGGCTGCACTCCAATGCTCCAGCAGGTTCATCTCACCAACTTTGAGTAAGACATCTAGGTTGTACCTTTCTAAAAGCGTGGAGGCTTCCAACTCCTTCATATTTATCATGTGGATATTCATTTTAATTAGGATTTTAACATATAAATGTAATCTGAAGATCTGTTTCTTTCCTCTTTTTCTTTTATATTCTGATTTTTTTCATGTGTGCTGGGTCCTGAAGTGCATCCACTGCTTAAAAGCAGAGGGTTAACATGAAACTCTGAGGGTCTGTTGATTAATCTGAAATGAGTTTGATCAAGAATTTATCAGTCTTTCAGAATATTTCTGAAGAAGAATTTAGATCAATCAGGTGTGCCATAGGCATGGTTTCCTGGAGTTAAAACCAAGAATGGTGCCAATTGGCATGGTCCCGGTCCTATTGCCTGACCTCATACCATATATAGATATACCTGTTTCCAGCTTTGCAGTGGCTGCATTTGAGTGCAAAGTGAACTATAGGTAGTTGGAGGGATGAACTGCAGAAACCCAGCCTTAAACCAGGTTAAACTGCTGTGGAACCCAGTCTTGAAAGGAAAGTTTGCTGTTGACAGCTGGTTCTATTATCAACAATTAGAACACTGAAATTTTTTTTGGTACAGTAATTAATTCCTCCTGTTATCTAGTAGTATGTCCCTCAATTTTTTATTATGGTTTTATTAAAAAAAAATCTTGTAAGGTTTTTGAGGGAGCTTGTTATTTGGTGTTGGTGGTAGGGATTACAGTCCAGTTTCTTTACTGTCCGCTATCTGGGCCTCATGAGTTAAACTGAAAAAAAATCACTTGCATAGGTAATTCTAAGTATCTATAGAGTTCTTTTTTCATATAAATCTCTTTTATTATGCATGATAAAGCTACTCATTTTTAGGGACAGTGTTTCTCAGATTGCCAAAGTATTCTGTAGGTAATATAGATTAATAGAGACTAAGAGCAGTTAAATTTCTCACAGAACATTTGGTTTACAGACTAGTAATTTGTGTTTGTTCCCTGTGATTCTTCACACACACAAGCAGTCTTCTGTTTTGAAGGTATCAGGTGAAGAAGATCCTGCCTCGTCTGTTTATTTTCACTGGTTAATCATACACTGCTTAAAAGAAATTTAAGAAGAAAGGGGAATAAAAGGCTGATTCACAATTTTGAGTTCATTTTGGTTTGTCACCAGTCAACTGTATTGTCATTTTGGCTGTGCATAATTAAGGAATCTGCAGCTCACAATCTATGTTGCATATGTAGGCATGTCATTCTTGGTTGTCTTTCTGGTAAATTTTTCTTTGTCAGGCATTTTCCTTGATTTTTGAACCATTTCTTTATTCCACCTCTATTTGTTGTTCCCTTTAAACACCAGGGCCATGATCATAGGCACTTGTTTACCATTATGTATTTCTATATGGTTTAAGTATCAAAAAGTTTCTTACTAATTCTTTAATGCTTTTTACTGAAGAAGGTTATTTGAGTTGTTTTTTTCACTGTGACTCATTAGATGCTTTTCAGGGTTTGGTTTTCAGAGTAGAGCCCTTCATTCTGTGGCCTGCTTCAAATTCAGCTTTGAATTTGAATGTATAGAGATTTAATGTAATTCAGTAAGCCAGAGAAAAAAACTGTTTCGGATGCTCACCAATTATTTACAAGCTGAGAGAAGATCTGCTGCTGGTTTTTCTGAGTTACTCATAAAGTGGCAAAGCACAGAGAAGTTACACATTTCTTCATATGTAAACAAAAGATATTTCAAATATAAGTAAGATAAAAGTAACATAAAACCCCTTTTATATGAACTTGTGTGCTAGTAGGGGGAAAAGTCTTTGGGTTCATAACAAGATTTGTATTAGTTAATTTTAAAATATTGATAGAGATAAGGGCCAAATTAGTGTGCTAATGTAAGTGACACAATAAAAACACTTACGCACTAACTTCTTGATTTTGTATCTTAATTTTTCTCAGAGATCACGATGCAGACATCAGAGACTGGGGCGGATACAGGTTCGACCGTGACTTTACAGACATCTGTGGCTGGCCAGGCAGCAGTGCCCACACAGGTAGTACAGCAGGTACCAGTTCAGCAGCAGGTACGTGGCTGTTAATTTTGACAAGATTAAAAAAAAAAAATCCTAATAATAGTTCTTTACAATATAATGAGGAACTTGGTTTTGTGCAAGACTGCTAAAGGAACTTCTGCTCTGCTTTTATCAATTTTAATTATCTGAAATTAAAATAACCAGAGAAAAGCAAGCTATTTTCAGGATCTGTTCCTTAACTAGAGCATCTGACAAGCTCTGGTAGTACTCATACATGGTTCTTACTGTTATTTATTTTATAGTTCATGCAGTAGCTCACAGAAGTTTGCTTTAAATTACTGAATATTTACATTTTATCCTTTAAACAATGCATTTGTTTCTGAAATTATTGACCATATCATTTCTTCATCCATTTGGATGCCCAAGTAAGTGCAATGCAAATGTAGATATGAAAAGCACTTTCCTTTGCACCTCTAGGCTTGACTGCCTGCAGATAGATGCACAATGTGATTAAGGTTTTTGCGGTATGACAATCAATAACTCATAATGTAAATTTGCCAGGGAAGGAAGAAGACTTGTGTGGCAGCCAGCACAGGGCCTTGTTCTGTTTCATGAGGTGCTTACTCCTGTGTAGCATCTGTGAGCTTTAGAAAAAATGGTGGCAGAAGAAAATGAGGACGTAAAAAGAAGTATTGAAGTAGAAAATGGGCACTCAATGTGAAAGCCATGGTGGCTGTCCAGGACTTTTCCAGAAAACACAGGAATTAGCTGTCCATGTGAGGGTATTCTGGATGACATCTGATGTTTGTCATCAAAAACTGACTTCACATTTTCCAAGTCAGTAATATAAGAACTAGACATAATTTATTAAATAGTGCCATTCATTTCTGTGCTGGTGGGCACTTCTCTCTAAACTAAACTCCTCAGCATTTGTTAAGTTCTTAAATTCCAGTGCATTTTTGTATATGTGTTTCACATTGTCTTACATTTCACTAATATTTTTTTCATGTTGTGTATACTCTGTTTGTAGTGTCTCATAGTTCCATTATTATAGTATGGTGCTTGGACTTATCTAACATTTGTAGGAGATTTGTCTATAACTCCTTTTTAAGATTCCTGAGTTAAAGACTTTTTTCCTTTGGGAAATCTGGATAATTTGTTTGATTTTTATCTTCTTTCATGATGACAGATGTTTAATAGATGTAGTTTATATGACTTGTACTTTGCTATCCCTGTATTTCACTTTTTCAGATACAAGAAGGCAGTTTGGTGATGCTACATGGTTGCTTGTTTTCAGCATATCAGATATGCATACAATGGTCTAATACTACATATTGAATTTGTGAAGTACTGTTCAGTGTGAAGGTCTGAAAACCTATAACCAGCCAGTGCCATATAGGATACTTTATAGCTGTTATAGTGTTTGCATTGATTGAACTGTAAGGCCATGTTCTATGCATTTGTGTTCTATTCTTAGAGTAAAATGATGAATGAGCAGCACTTTGGTATTTGTAAACTTTGTTTGTGCGAAGTTTCTACCTTTTTGAAAACTTCTAGGACAGAACTGGCTCCTTGTTTGTTGACTGGAGCTGCCCGCTGTGAAGGGGCCTCAGGCCCAGCAGTTGAAATCTCTGCATTGGGAGTGTGGCTGCTGGAGAGTCTTGTGAATGGTCAGACTGGGAAGTTTCCTTAACGTATTTTCCCACATAAATAATGCATTAATCTTTGTCTCTATCTTTTCTGAAGTAATGCTGGTGTCCTTTAATAATGTTACACTTGTGTCAAAACATAGAAGCTGAGGATCAGATTGTTTTCCCATCTTTGATTATACCTTAATAAGGACAGCAAACAGTATTTTTTTCTTGCTCTATCCAAGTGTGAAAATTGTTCCTGATCACCTTTACGAACATCTTCTTTAATATCAGAGTATCACCTTGTATACACCATAATTATATTGGATTACTTTTCCCTGTGGACTTAGTAAATTATTCTTTTCCAACTGAGTCTTAACACTGGCTGTATAATCAGCATAATGTTTGAGAAAGGAAATCTAAAGGATCGAGGACTGAAGATCCAACAAAAATGTTGGGAAATCCAATGCAGACAGAATTGCAGTGATTGAAACACGTATGTATGGGAGATATGTGTAGAGAGAGATGATTAAATTATGGAAGAAGTGAGGAGGAAAGGAGGAGTGAAGATAGGAATACGGTATCCTGGCAGGAAATGTGATGAAGAATGTAGGTGGGATAGGTAACTTCAATTGTAGGGTTAGAAGAAAAGGGAATAGCAAATTAAAAAACTTGTTGTGAGGAATTATCTGAGTATAGATTGCATTGGCCTAAAGTTAATATTGTCTCTATGTACCTTTAGTAGGAATGGGCCACTTTGCCTAAAGAAAATTAGGAGAAAGAGCCAATATAATGGTTATTTTAATAAAGACATTCTTTTAGTGGCAGACAACTTATTATTTCTGCACATTCAAACTTACCAATGTTGAAAGCTGGAGAGAAGGTTTTAGGCAATAGTATATAAAATATGGTTTATTTTTCTATGGTTTATAAGGGAGATGCTTAATGATTTCAGCTATATCCAAATTATGTGTGAATATTCAAATTTTTGTTATATTATCTTGTGAATACACATTGCTAGAAACAATGGAACACTTCTGGGATTTTATTGAATTCAAGGATACTGTAACATAAATATCCATGTATCTAGAAGAAATCAATATAAGCTGAAACTTCCATATTATGATTTGTAATAATTTATTAGTGCTTTCTAGTGAATAAGGCAGTTTTAGATTAGTTTGTTTTTAATTAGTATTAAAGCAATGTATAGCATTTCATTTTTCTAGGGAGGTCTCTGTTTCCCATGTTGCTATTCCTGTATCTACACCATATTTAAATGACATCACCTGAATGCATTTATTTGGGGTTGATTTCAGGACATCATGTTTCTTTTATGCATGCAAAATATCAATTTTTTCAAAATGGAATATTTTTGCCCTGAAGAAGAGAAAGCTGTGTAAGTGGAAGGGTAGTCTAAGAGCCTTTTCTCTTCTGCTGTGTTAGTGCTCAGGCATCTTGTCTTTTGAACAATCAACCAAAGACTAACTTTTAGTATTTTCAGGTGAAACGAAGCCCTAATTTCCATATAGCTGGTATTAATATGTAGCTCATAAAAGTCTGCTGTGTGCTCCAAGAATAGGAACTATAAAAGTGCCATTTGTGAAAACCTGGATCTTTCGTCTTGCAAGAATGGCTCTAGTGGCAGCTGGTTTTGTGCAATACTGCAGAAGTCACTGTTGGGATGGGATAGAGGGGAATAAAAAGCAAAAAGCAACAACAGTAGGATCAAAAATGTGGGAGTGTAATTAAATTCTCTTTAAATAGCCTGAGGAATTCTCTTAGTCTTTTGTTTCCTTGAATACAGGGATTTTTCATTAATATATCATTGCTTTTTGAACAGGCAGTCATCAGCTCAGTGCAGTAAGCTGCTAAGGATTCAGAATTAAACTCACTTTGTAGTTTATGCCATGCAATATGAAAGAATTGGCGAATAAGCTATTTTATAAAAATACATCCATGAGTCTGAGGCTGGGCAAAATATTTCTTCACAATCACTGTACTTGGTGGCCATCACATTCACAAAGCATTCTATCATTCATTAACTGGAGATGCAGACTTCTGCTAATCAAAATTGCTCTTAATGCAAAATCATGTTTAGCATATGAAACACATAATCATGAACTGACATTAGCCATTATATAAATATGAATGTGCTTAGAATATTACAGCATGTGCTATTTATATGTTACTTGCCAAAAGTAATCCATACTAATGAAGGAAAAAAATTATTTTTATCTTCAAGGACAGAAAATGTTGCACATCCAAGCTGTTTGCAAAGACGTAGTGGATAATTATATGTTCTTTTTAAAATGGAATTTTAAAATCCTTATATATATATATATATATATATATATATTGCTCTGTTGTTCTAGTCTTTGCTTAGTAGTACTTTGAACAGAAGCACTTTTTATTGGAAATCAAAGTTCAGTCTTATATTTTGTTTTATGCTTCAGTGTAATTTCAGCATTTCAATATGCTTTTATACACTTTAATGTTATTAGAAACTCTCATAGATAAAATATAACTTAGTCCCTCATTTGTTCCTTGGAGGTAGCATAATTAAGAATATAATTTATTTTTGCACTTTTTTTCTTCTTCAGCTAGTAAATGTAACTACACAGGTATATTGAAATAAATTTTCATTCACCTCTTGTCCTTCAACATTTCAGCTTCTAATCCTATTCCAGTTTTTTATTTCAGGCTAGAATCACTGAAGCAAGAGGAATGAAAGATCTACTGTCTGACCTTGTTTAAGTCAAAAATTGCTATACAAGTTTGTTAATTTTCTGTTTTCCAACCAGAAAATAATGAAAATTACAATGGCTAGTTCACCAGTCCACCCTAGAACATAATTTTTGAACTTGCATAGTGTTCTCTTTAATGAATACTTTATTGTGTTTTCTATTTTCAGCCCAGTTCAAGTAATTATTGGAGTATTTTTTAATATGAGAAGGCCATTAAGGTTTAGGTCTCTGGAAAACACTGGGAGAATAGTCAACTCTTTCTGCTCTGCCCCAAAAACTACATGACATAGCTGATACCACTCCTTTAATGGCAAAAGGTGAAAGGACAATGATAAATAAAACTGAAGTGAAGAAAAAAAACCCTTTTTAAAGTATTTTCCAACATTTTTCATGGTGTTTTATTTCCTCATAACCAACATCTCTCAAATAACTTTGTGCATATAGAGTAAATACACACATTTAATTTCTTTCTGTTGAAGATTAAAAAGAACATTTAGAGGCGCTAGATTTAATTCTCATTAATGCTTTAAAAGGGAAGTAAAATAGGAAATAAAATCAGTATTGGAAATATCATATAACAAAGATTTTCATCACGGCAGAATTTTCATATACAAGGCCCAATACATCTACTACATGTAGAGACTACAGCTTCCTTTGAATTTAACTGTAGCAGTACTGAGTTTCAGAGAAGATGAAGCAAAGTAAGTTTTTTTGTAAATTACTTTTAAAATTCCTGTATAGGAAAAAAATTAGAGAAATTCAGTGGCTCTGAATTGAACTTTAGTGTTAAAGGAAAAACATTTCAATTTTCAGAAGTAGGTAAAATGTTTTAATAGCAATGTAGCATATCCATTCTTAAATGTTGGTTTAAAAAATAAGTTACTTTCTATACATAAACAGTCCTGAGGTTTCTGGTAGTACTCCATATTAGGCTAGTAAAGAACTTGAATAAAAATTCCTGGAAAATTGAAATTAATGAAAATTTTAATTTTAACAAGTTTTGGTATTTTGTTTCATTTTAAATTAAATTTTTATTATTCTTACTCTGTATTAGAAGAGAAACACATTTTGGAATTTTTCTGTTTGTCCAATGGACTGCAAATGTTGATACATTGTGTATACAGTTTGTCCCTGCAGCATCGTCTCAGTTCTGAGGGAAGGGTCTTGCACTGTGCTGAATCTGGTGTTTTGAAATGGGGAGCAGCTTGTAGTCAAGAATAATGGGAGAATATAAAGCCTTGTGTAGAAGGAGCATGTGACCTCTCTGTTTTAATACTGTGTTTATACACAATGTAGAGTTCCATTTTATCAGTATATGCAGGTTACAGGGAGAAAATCACGTCTCCTTTATTAACAGAAAAAAAGCGTGGGTTATTTTTAATAGGAGCTAAGCCATATTCAGTGTTTGTGAATAGGGAACAAAGTGCATTTTGGGAGTAGCTGGATGAGAACATGGAATCGATACTGACAACAGCATCATTTCCACAGTGTTTCCCCAGCTGTGCTACTGACAGAGAAAAGGGGGCATATCCATTACATGTCAGGTGACAAGCTACTGGTTTTAAGAACAAAGCCTGTTTTCAAGATGTTTTCTCACAGCACAGGTCAAGTAGATCAGTTTGGTGTTCTGTAATAGACTGATCAACAATGACTCCCCTTCTCCCATTGATTAAAAGTCATAGAATTGACTCACCCAAAAGGAAGAAATATGCCTAGTTAAACTTTAAAAATATCACAGTAACTTGTGTATCTGTTTCACAGGAAAGCACATACATATTTTGTCCAATTTTTGCGAGAGTGGGTTGTTTTGTCAGAGGTTGGCAAATCTGAATATTGAGAGGTTCAAATTAATAAGCTTACAATTCTTTCTTTCTTACAGTTGATTTGGATCAAGCCCATTCCATGAAATTATTATTTGAATTAAATTAAGTTATGAAGTCAAAAGTGATGGAAATAGAAATAATTTGACTTTGGAAGATGTTTGCACAATCCAGCTATTTATGTTTTTTAATTCAGAGAATTTTCTAAGTAATGTTTGATTAAAGTTTTTTGTGTTTACTTTGAGAACTGAACCTTTCTATTAAATAACTAAATATTGTTAGAAGAAGAAATGTACACACTTGCCTTACCTTAATAATTCAGCAAGCATCTTCAAAGTATACTTTTTGAAGTTGAGAAATTATATTTCAGGTGTATTTCTCAATTTATGTAACGATTCATGTGGGAAATCAGAAAACTTTGGATTTTAATAGATATCTTAGCCATCATGTTCTGTCTCATTGCAGTTACTGGACAGAAGCATCTGATTTTTCATCATGGTAGAACAGCTGCATTCCTAACTCTGGCTGTTTTGTTTCTTTTTCAGACTTTGGGTTTTAATGTCAACTAAGCAAAGATTTCTGTGAAAATCTAGAGTTTTGTCTCAAAGTCAGAGTCAATATTATGAAAAAGTAGGAAACATGCTTATTTGCAGAACTTTTTAAAACACAACACAAGTGGAAGGATTAGATTAGGATGTTTTTTAAGAGCTCTTGGAGGGGCTTCATCAAATGCATGAAACCCAGACTGATCTGGGATTATGGTGTTTGCAGTCCTTAGAACCAACTGGATTAAACTGAAGTAGCCTTATAAAAGTAAATATGAGAAAAATTATCGTCACCTAATGTTAAATCTATTTACTAAATAGTTGCATTGACTCTTTCTTGATTCAATTCCTTGGGTAAAATTGTTTCAATCTGTGAAATCTCTGTAAGACCGTTAGCATTTTTAGATTCTGGACTACTCTTGGACAAAAATATGGCTTTTCTTAAAGATGGAAGGTGCAAAAGATTAAATTCTTCATCTTTTCTGTGGCAGAAGACAAAAAAAATAAGACTGGGGAGAAACTTTACATAACCCGAAACATTACTACAGTAGTGTATGAATCGAAGGAATTGATGAATATCTGTCCTTAGCAGTATATGTGAAGATAATCCATGCCATACTGCCTCTTGTTCTTTAGTGCATTGAAGTAAAACCAGGTTGTGCTGGAGTTTTGAACAGCTGATAAAATTCTGAGAAAGGGGTTACTCAAGACTAAGGGTTTTGGCCTGTAATTGTGTACTGGATCAAAGCACTACCACAAAAAAAATCTTACGTCATTGTACTTTAACTCCAGTTAAACAAGAGCTAAAGCATCTGAATGAGAATGTTTATTTCTAAACATGCTGCAGCATATTTTAACTATGATACTAAGGCTTGTACTACTTAGAATTTAAATGGAATAAGAAAAAGCATTAATATAATCAAATGATACTTTCTTCTGTAGTAAATTTAATTCTTCAGCTTCAGGCGAAGCAAAGTTGCACTTCATCTCATCTTTGTGCTCTCCAGTTAGTTATGTCTTTGGCACTGAAGGTATGTATGCTTCATGTTAGGGCTGCATTTGTCAAACTTACAGCACAAATATAAAGATCAAGTATGTAAGAACAGTAATTTTCTTTGCAAGTGCTGTGATACACTTTTAGTAATTTTGAGAACATATTGTTTAAAAGCCACTGGGTGCATTGGAGCATTGCTCCTTCTTTATGATATCTCAAACTTCTGGTTTTCTTGTTTTCAGGTACAGCAAGTGCAGACTGTGCAACAGGTACAGCATGTTTACCCAGCCCAGGTTCAGTATGTGGAGGGAAGTGACACAGTCTACACTAATGGAGCTATGTAAGTTGGAAAATGATCAGAATTTTAATGTTCATTAAAATGTGAAGTTGAAGACGTGTTTTCAATTAGATTCTATCAACTACTGTGTATTAAATTGGAAAGAAAAATTGCAGTTCTTCTAGTGTCAAAATAGTTTTTTGGATGAAAATGTGAATTCACGCTATTTGTTTTTAATAAAGCAGAAGTTTTGTGTAAGTAGAATTCTCGTGATTGTTTTAATTGTACCCTGTATGGCATATGTTGTTTGAAAAAGTATCTTCTATTTCATGGGTACATTCTTTCCAAAAGAAATTATATAACTTCTGTTCTTGAGACAAAAGGCAGGGCCTTAGTTATTATCAAAGGAAAGTAGTAATGTAATTTCATTCCTGCATTTCATAAAATGAGATCAGTTTTTGGGGTTTTTTTCTAAAGGAATGAGGAAAAGCAGAGGAAGGAAATTAACAGTTTCATTTTGCTTCTTCTTTGACATATTTTTTCACATGATTGAGTATTTCCTGCTTTCCTGAATAAGCTTTTTCATCATCAAGTTTCTTTCTTCAATACACCAGCTAAGAAAGACTAAAAAGAAAAAAATCTAGATTTGATTTGACCTCTGGACATTACCTAGTCTAGTATCAGGCTTTGAGCAACACCAGCTTTGAAATTGGCTCAGACTTCAAAGTGGACTGTGTTGCTTGGAAAGGAGCTTCTCAACGTCATTTTTTCATTCACCATTTTTATTTTCTAACTGGCTTTATGAAGAAGTACAATTTAGAAAGCTTTTTGATTGTCCGAAGGTACTTACTTATTGATGGTAATCCAAAAGCAGTTCAAAAGAGTAATATTATTCGGATTTAGAGATTTACGATGCTAACACTGACAGCGTTCTTTGGTCATTTCTATTAGTACAGTTTGATTTATTAATTTTTCACGTACTGTATCTTCTCTGTTTTTTTCTCACTTGTAAATCCTTAACAATGTATTTTAAATATGCATTAGACTTTGCTAATGTACTGATTTTGTCTGGGATAAATTAATTTTCTTCCTAGTAGCTAGTATGTGGCTGTTTTTGGACTTGTGCTACAAATGTTATGGATACTACCTACTGTGAAGAAAGTAATTCTACCCCAGCTAAAGCCAGCACTCACATACAGCAACATAATGTAATTTTGACCATGATAGTCTACTACTGGCCTCCAAGAGATCATTCTTAAGCTGTTTTTCAAGTTACTCTTCTCATTCATTACTTTTAAATTCTTAGGTGTGCTGTTAGGACTTCTGGCAGTGTATAAAAAGTGTACTACACTACTGGTTACAGTCCAAGGGAAAAACAGAAGCAGATGTGACTGACTGCTCAATATGAACCTTCAGGTTTCCATTATTTTATTGTATTTCTATCTGTCTGTTAGTTACTGCAAAATCAGTCAGTAGAATATAAAAGAAGAAAGCACTTCCTACCATGTGAGCCAAATCTAGATTGTTTTTTCCTCCTACAAAGAAGACTTTACCCATGTTATTGTGATCAGCAGCATAGTGGACAGGCAATTTGTTGTTCAATCCTTACAGGAAGATTAGTCTTTCTTAAGATTGTAGTTTCATTGGTGGAGAATGGACCTAGTCTGCATTTCTACCCAGAGTTTTTAAAGACTCTATATAGTGAAGCATATTTCCCATATGCTTTTATACACCAGATTTTGGGTAGTCTTCCTATGATTATATGATTGATATATTTTATGATAAATCAAAATCATAATTCTAATTCAAAGTCAGATATAGGATTGGTACATAGTCTATCAAGCAACAGTACTGCTCTAGCAATTGAATAAGAAGTCTGAAAACCATAGTTAGGGTGAAGACATTAATTAATATGGCAATCTCTGGAATAAATTGTCACAGCATGCCTGGTGAAAGAAACCCCCTTCTACTCTGCTCTCACGAGACCCCATGTGGAGTGCTGTTCAGGGATCCTCAGCAGTTAGAAAGACATGGACCTGTTTGAGCACATCCAGAGGAAGGCAATAAAAAGACCAGAGGGCTGGAGCACCTCTCTTATGAGGATAGGCTGAGAGGCTTTATTGTGACCTTCCACTACTTAAAGAAGGCTTACAAAAGTGGTGGGAGAGGAGAGGAACTTCTTATACAGGCAGATAGTATATATATATATATATATATATATATAAAGGGGGAATTGTTTTAAACTAAAAGATGAGAGATTTAGATTAGATTAGATCAGATATTATGAAGAAATTCTTGTCTCAGAGGGTGGTGAGGCAGGTTATCCAGAGAAGTTGTGGATGTCCCATCCCTGGCTGTGTTCAAGATTGGGTTGGATGGAGCTTTAGATAATTTGGGCTAATGGAAGGTGTCCCTGCCCATGGCAGGACAAGTTGGACTAGATGATCCCTGAAGTCCCTTGTAACCTAAACCATTCTACAATTTTGCAGAAGATTTATCCTTTATTTTAAAATACAGCACTGGCAAACTAGCACTGATTTAAATCCATATACAATTGCAACAAAGGATGCAGTTACAATATATATCAGGAAAAAGTTAACCAATTATTTGCATTATAAAAGTAAGAAGTTTGTCAAGTGTAACTTTTGTATTCCTATAATACAATTCTTCCCACACATTTTATATCGTTGTTTGTCTACACTGAAAAGTTATTTGGTTTTATTATAATTGGAGGCAATATAATAATACAAGGGGTGTAGCCCACAACTTGTCACATACATTGTATGATATGAGAATATTTGAACTATATTATCTACATTTGTCTCTAGTTAACAACAGTTTTGCTTGTCAAGCATGTCACTCTATGCTGAAACAAAAGTGCATTGTTATTGCAATGGCATGTACAGGCTTACCTGGCTGTTCAGAATGTATTAATACTATTATTGCTGCAGCTATGTTAAGAAGTCAGTGAGCTCCGCATACTAGACATGAATTGTCCTCTTACAAATTGTAACACATGAATAAAATTTAGCCATTTACTTGGTAGTTCTGATGTGGCAAAGACGGTTTTAATTGAGGGGATTATGCAAGGATTGCTATTGCTGTTGGATCCAAACCACATTCTTCACCAACTTGTACAACAATTCTTGGGGTTTATATTGGCAAAACACACCATTTATGCAAGCCCAAGAATTTACTATTACTCTATTTACTTAACTGTTAAAAAATGTAACTATTATCAATATACTTAAAGTTGTTATCTTCCTAGTATTTACTAGTATCTGTCCCTTTTTCTCTGGCATTGTCCTTTTTGTTTTACTACCCTTATGCATACTAAGGTGAATGGCTTCTGTCTGAGTTTCAGAAAGTTACAGCAATTCACCACTAACACAGGCATTAAGTGTGAGCAATGTATGATGAGTGGTGAGGGTCACTCCGCAGTGTGTCCACTTGCAGCTATTTTTAATGTGTTCTAGCACAGTCTACACCTTATTTGTTCTTCACTGGTTTCTATTTCTGTAGTTTATCAGAATTTGTTTTGTGCGGTCTTTTTTTGCCAGAACGGGTAATTCTTGCATGCTGTCATACCAGCTCATGGTCCTCTTAGCTACAGTTTTGATCTGGGGTCATGGACTGTTCTGTACAGAATAGCTGTTTGATATTAATATCTATTAGAACAATGCCTCAGCATTTTAATTGTAGGTTCCATACTGCACAATCATAGAAAGCTAAGCTAAAATGGAAACAGATTAAGTAACATTTATCTAATTGTTCAGTAATCACTGCTAGAACAAACCTCTGCACAAAGTGAGCCTGACAAGCCCAACTCCTGAGGTCTTGCAGATTTATTATGTACCCTTTGACATGTTCCTAACAGTGGCAATACCATATTTCTTGGACTGTAGGTCTGCTGTACTTCATCAGAATTTCAGAAATTTGTATTTAATGTTTCCTAAACTGTCTAACTTACAGATCCTGAGAAAAAAAACTATGGAATTGCACCTTTGTTTTCATTTACTGTATTCTCTGGTTTGTAGGGGTTTCTGTGGCTGTGCATTATGAGTGATTTTATTGCTTTGTTTCCGTATGGAAAATGGTCTTGAACTGAGTGTTAAATATCTCAGTTCTTTTTTGTGGCTAATAAATGCCTCTCTATTATAATTTAATGGCTGTATCATGTTCTGTGTTCTCTCTCAGGATATATGGCACTTCCTTTTCTTCTTTCTGCCTAGGATACATTACCTCCAGAATCTGGCTGTGATAAGGCCTTCCTTCTGTATTAGACAAAGAATTCTGTTTTTTCTAGTTACTGTGAAGCTCACTATTAGTTTAAGGACCACAGAATTATCGTAAAAACCTAAAGGAGTTTGAGGATATTGTTCTGGCATGAAAAAAATTGTAACATATTGCAATATTATAGCATTATCATGAGCTGTAACTACTCTGCACATAAATATCTGTATCTTGAAATACTTATTTTCATCCGATGTTGATCATATTTCTATCCCACAAAGTAATATCTTTGTTAGTTAAGTACCTTAAAGTCTCACTTTCATTACAGAGATAACTGAAAAGAATACTTGCTATGCCTACCTTCTAAGCCATGTCCATGTCAGTAATCCAAAATCCGCAGGAGTAATTCTGTGCCTTTTAATTGCTGAGTAAGATAATAATTTTTGGGTTCCTTTTTCATGTGAATCAAAACTACAGAAAAACAAAATAAGGAATGGTTTTCTTGTTTGAATTATGATTCTGTTCTTGTATGGCCACTGTGCAAGAATGCTAGTATTTCAACTTAAAGTGTAAAAGTAAAAAGCATCTTCAAGTAAAAAATTAGATTTATGTGCATTTTAGCCAACACTCGGATTTTCCAAGATGGAGCTTATGATAAAAATTTTGTAGTTAATTACTTACTTTGCAAGACATGGAGATCACGGGAATATATTTTGAAGAAAATCTGGGACCATGATCAGCCAATGTAAATCACTGAGACATGATGGGATTGCTGAACAGTGATACATAGCAATCAATGGATATGGTATTTGCATAGAATCTGATCATTGGAGCAGCTGGGAAAAAATTATTTCCAATGTGTGCATGTGCTCACTGAAAAATAAGGGAGGACAAGAACAAGTTCACTCATTCTGTGCCATTGTTTTTATTTTTCTCCTTTGTTCTGAATGTCGTGTCTTTGAAGAGACAAAAGAATCTGTAAAAGTTGGGCTCAGTAACATTGTGTAAGAGTCTGTAATATAGGGCAAGACATTGCACTTAATTTGTGTGGTAATTCTGGGGTTTACTGAATGTAGAAATTAATTATTTTCTATTTTTTTGTCCAAAAAAAGAAGGTGTTTTAAACAGCTTTTTATCACAACTCCATCTCTTTTATTTCTAACATTATATTCTGTAAATCATTAGAAAATGTGTGTAAGCAAGCAATGAGACATAATAGGAAATGACTTGAATTATTGTGCCTTGCAATGCTGGTCTGACTGACTCTTGCTGGTGTTGTTAATTTCTAGGTAGGATCTTCACATCAGTTCTGGGCTTACTTAATCTTAATTGAATTCACATGGCCTGACTTTTTGCTGCTTGCACTCAGGGCTCTAGTTTGTACAGTCTTCTGGAAACTAGGATTCAGCAGCATATCTACTCAGACTTTAAATTTATTTGTAATGATAAGCTTTCTAATACCACATTCTAGTGAACGGTGAACTTGCCAGGATTTCAGTTGTAGGAACTATCAGGTTCTGTTGCCTTCCTATCTCAGGCAAGAGTTAATAGTAACTATGTTCTCATACAGAGCAAGAAAACTTTGAGATTACTCCCTATGTGATTTTATACGCAGCTGTTTTACAACCTTTGCAGTGGGAAGGAGCTTACTTATGGTATGTGCCAGGCTATTTGAGAAAGTATAACATATTTGTGCTACAAGTGCTGTGGAGAAATGGAAGATCACTTCCTTATTTGAAGTTACTTTCAAGTTTATTTTAAAGGGTCGTGTTACCATGTCCAATAACCTTAAAATATCCAAGTCTGCTTTCTAAAAACACCATTTCTCAAAAGTGCTTTCTAAAACATCATCTTGTCCAGCTGCATTTTTAATTTCCAGATGGAGTAATTTTGGTTACATTAAAGGTCTCTTTGCTTCAGTCAAGAGCTTCAGTTTCAAAACAATAGATAACATAGGATTCTTGAACATTGGACTCTGTTAGCTGACATTTGTATGAATTGTTTATATAATTTTGCAAACTGCACATTATGCAAAACATAGAACATCCAACTAGAAATCGCAATTCTATTGTCAAATCTTAAAAAATGTTGATGGAGGTGGAACTTTGTAAATTGCTTTGCAATATATTAATAATTGGATTAACTGTACGTGCCTGCCTTCAATTTTTGTCGTTCCTTTCTCTCTTCCTCTTCTTGATAGACTGACAGTTTTTCTATAATGTTAGTGGATAGTGAGTTAGTTATTTAATGCTTTGACTTGATTAAATGTTATTTTCTGAGGAGACAGGGATTGTTTGCCAATCTTCTTTGATTTGATTTTAGTTTTTGTAAATCAATTTCTAGAGTTATAACATTACCTTCAGCTAAATGAAATACAAATAATATATTTTCCTTTTATTTTCTTTTCTTGAAGCCGATCAACAACTTATCCTTACACAGAAACCCAGATGTACAGTCAAAACACTGGGGGAAATTATTTCGATACTCAAGGAAGTTCTGCACAGGTGACAACAGTGGTCTCGTCTCATAGCATGGTGGGCACTGGAGGGATTCAGATGGGCGTGACAGGAGGACAACTCATTAGCAGCTCAGGAGGCACCTATCTGATTGGCAATTCAATGGAAAATTCTGGGCACACAGTGACTCACACGACGCGGGCCTCCCCGGCGACAGTAAGTATTGCAGACTGATGCAAAACCTTTGAGACAAGTCTCTCAGTCACTCACGTGTTCCTGCAGACTGACACAGTTTTTGTGACAGAATGCATTGTGCTATTATGTTGTCAGAATAAGGACTGTGTAGTACTTTTTGTAAAAAAAGCACTATATGTGCATAAGATACGGGAGTAAAAATACCGTGAAAACTTAATCATGAAGGCATACCTTTCCCTTGACAGCAAATAGCTACATTTCATATGTTAAAATTTAACATTTTATATTTTTTCTGAAAACATAAGAAAAATACAGTGTTGTTGAGTGTAACTATGTTAGATGTGGATGTCAAATAATATAGTTATAGATCAGTATCTGTAACTTCCCTGCATTTAATCTATTTGTTTGCCTGATATTAGTATAGTTTTGGTAACTTATTTTTTAAAAAATCCCCACTGTTCAGAATACTGAAGTCCTATGTTTTAACACTTTATTCTTATCTATGGTATGTCTCCAAATTCTGTCCCAGATTAAAAGCTTGTTGTGGGAATGTCTGACAGTGCTATGGGAAGATGCATTCTGTTACAACTGTGCTATAGAATATTGTGGATACATAAACATGACCATGCAGAACTTTACCTAAGAGCTTACTCAGTCAGCCTATATTTAGGAAAATGGATTTATAGTAATCTGCCTTGGCTGCATAGTCCTCAGGAGTACTTTTACATAATTCTTCTGCGTATTCTGCTCTGCACAGAGAGATTTGGAAGCAATGGGGAAGAGAATTGTAAACATAGGGTAGCAGCAGTTTAAAAATACAGGAAGGAGATAAAGCATCAGTAATAATATAGATTCATCAGTATTCAAAAAGGCAATAAAGTTAGGGGACTTAATTTTTAGGAACTAATATAGAAGCATTGGAAAATTTAGATGATCTGAAAATTCTCTTGATTTTGAATCTTAACATGATTGGTATGGATAAATACAATTTTTTGTACCATGCAAGAAATTATTACTTTATCCAAAAAACCCATACAATATTATCTCCTGAAAACAAAAATTGTGAAGAGTCATAATTCATGAATAGTTAACTATCCCACTAGAACAGAGTGGGACCTTTCACAGCAACAGAAAATCTTATACTTGAGTTATAAAAAAGAGTGTATAATTGTATTTGTCTGTATTTTGCATGACTTATTAGAAAAACAGAGTTTCTGAAAAAAGTGTCATTCCTCTTTCAGATTTCAGGTGCTTAACTGACTGTGAAAACAAATGAGGCTTAAATGTATCCGGTAAACACAAATGAAAAGTAGCAGAGTTACTTTGAAGTTGAAAATCCTAGAATTATTTGAATTTCAGAACACCGCACTATATTTTGCAAATTAAAAACTGTTTTGATTTTTTTAATTTAAAGTAGAATTTGCCAACCTTGAACAAAAGCTATAGTTCATGCCTTCAGCAATATTTTTCTCTTGCTCTATGTGTCAATAAGAGAGCCAGTTTTAGTTGGTCAAAATAAATTCTGTACTGCTGTATCAACTCACTGTTAAGTATGGGAAAAAGTACTGCTAGTTAAACATTTTGGCACTAAAATAATTTCTTCTGTTTCTTAGGGTGCTATTTCTTCTGTATAGTGTACTTCTATAAGAATGATAGATTAGAGCATGCCAGAAGTATGTTTTTTGCTAAGGAAGTGGGACATAACATGATTATGGATCATAATTTTAGGCTAGTTGTGTCTCAGCTGAAATATTCAAGAATTAATTGAAACACTAAAGGTTCAGTTTAAACTCATTTGAAAGCACCAAGTCTGTTTTAATTTTACTAGGGGGCATAATTAAACTGAGTTAAATAGAGCAATGTAATGCTTCAATTGGATTGCACCTTAGATAGGTAGAGCTTGTTTCACTTGTGATCCTCCTTTGACATTTATCATCATAACTTTTTTCATTTTTGTATAGAGAATACGTTGGAGCCATCAAAGTAACCTGTATCCAGCCTGTTTTGCTAGCATATTATGCAGAAAAATTTTCCAAGTTTTGAATTACTTTGGAGAATTTTCATACAGAGAAAAAGGATGTAGAAATCAATAAGAATTTATTTATTTATTTATTAATATATGTGGTCATCACAAGTTATCTTTATTTTGCCATAGAGGTACTAGCTCTATTTACTCTTTTTAGCTGATAACTTCACTTGTTTTGTCATTTATCACCCTCACTGATCAATCATTACATTCTGTAAGAAGCAAATTAATTGTATGAATGATGTTATCTCTTTCTGATTCATCTAGCTTAAGTTAAAGAAAGAAAGGAACAAAAGAGTTTCAGGTTAAAAGTCAAATATATAAAATAGATAAATTTTATTAACTATTTTAGAGAAATTAAAAATCTAATTTACTCTTCAGCAGGTATGTTATTTGTTTTATGCAGAATTCAATAAAAGATCGACTTTCAAACTTAAATTTATTTTCACTTTTTACATTATGGCTTAATATACTTCTGAGTTCTGCTTCAGAATTTTAATAAAGAGCTAATATTTTGGTTGTAATTTTTAATTTGTTTTAATTTTCTGTCAAACATTCTTACAGGAAAGCTGTCCTTATTGAGCTATATCATGCAGTAGCACTGCTTTTAAAGCCAAAATATCAAGACTTGTGCTCTGTCAAAACTATTCAAACATATACCGTAGTGGTTTATGTTGGTATGCATGAAGAGCATTTGTTCTTCATTTCTTCTTTTTCTTTACTTTTTTTACTTCCATTGATTTCACTGCTTCTTCCCATTATATTCCTTGCTGGCCTAGTAAACTACTTTATGTGCTAAAAAGTTTTTTTTCACTAAAACAGAAAGGCATTCAGATTACAAGAATTCCTATTTAAGATGCTCAGTAAATAAGCAGCTTTCCAAAATTATCATTTTCATGTGAGTATGTTTGTGGATTGGTCAAGAACATATCGTGATTGCATTGAAGAAGAACTGATTTAGCCTAGCTGGATGTCTATTTGAAACAAATTTGCATGTTGAAACCTATAAGAAAGAGTCATTTGTTTGGTTTACTGGCAGCTCACATTTTAAAGAAAAAGCCACTGCATTTAAGGAACTCTCCAAAAAATTGGATTGCCAAGTTAATAATGAAATATAAATCACCTTCAGTTTTTTTCCCATATATAAAGACCTGAGGATTGTTCCCATGAGGAGAGAAGGTGATCTCATCACCATATTTCATATTATCACAAAGTTAAAAAATTCATGCAGTTTCTAGTAATAAATGTGTTGCTATGCTTATCAGTCAGTGAGAGGCTCCCATCTATTAGTCTTGTTTTCTAACAAACTTTACAACTGATCCTCAATTTACAGTTGTCATTCACCAGTCATCACCAACCGTAGGAGGTCTCCACTCACGCTGGTACAAAATTCATTGCATTTCAGTGCAAATCTAAACCTGTATGAAAATAAAATCAAAATTAATATGGATATAATGTATCACCACAAACTATTTGTTCTGCTAGTGAACGCCACATGCAAAAGTTCCTATTAACTTTAAAAGAATGATGGTACCTGCCGAAAATATGTTGTAATTATTGGAGAGAAAACAAGAAGAAATAAGAAGGCCCAAGTAAATACCATATATCCTGATAATACAATTCTAGTGGAGGTATTATAACTATTTCAGAAAAAATAGCAAATCTTCCTTAGGGGCAGAAAGGCTATAATTTAGATTTAAGTTTGAGATGAGCTTTTATTTATTAATTCCCTTCTCTGTACAGGAGCTTTTTCCACCTCATTTTTTAACTTTTCTAGTAATTTTGATGTAGCTAAATCCATTTTAGCATAAAATGAAACATTTCTGATCAAATCAAAGATGGACAGGCTTTTATACAAAAAGGATTCTTAGATCATTTTGTCTGACATCATATACAGGCGAGATATTTACTTATCATTTCTGCAACAGAGCCCACTTCTTTTGTAAAAAAGGTATCAGGTGGATCTTGTGCCTTGATAATTCTCCTGCTTTGCTTTCTGCTTCAGGGCAGTGGGGCATCATGGCTTCTCCCCCTCTCTTCCAGAGGTTTCAGTGTAGCAGTGCCACCAAAATAATTTATGTATTTCTCTGTCCCTTTGAGTGCCTTGCTGCTCCACTGTAACATCTTGCTTTGAGACTATGTCATCTTCACAAGACAAGGAATGTGGGGGGAAAGGGAGAATTATTGCTACGAAGGCCAGCCACACCTACCTTGGATGCATTCTAGCTTCATCTGTCTGTGCTCCTTGCTCCTCCTCTGATACAGGCCTCATTGCCTTTAGTGTGTTTTCTACATAAAAACCCTGTAGCAACTATAGTGTTAACCATTTTGGCAGTTTAATGTTTATTCTGGTATTTGCTTATCAAAAAACCGAGTCATTGGAAACTTGGTTTATTCCAATGTAGTATGCCAGTTTCTGATTTGAAAAGATTTTATGAAGCACAATTTTTTAAATCATAAGATGTCAAAAATAGGTAACTTTCAATCCATGGGAACAATTTGTGTTAAGTATTTTTGTTTGAAAATGCGTAATAAACTGGATGCCAGAAGACTTGCCATCTTGCTCTCAAAACAGTGCTTATCAATGGCATAGGTGCATCATTCTAAAGTACTAAAGGTTTTCTTTGGTTTTTATTAAATATACATTTGTCATAGTATGGCCACTCTCTCTGTCTAGGGCTGTCATACCACAGATGTTTTCAAATTTTATTTTAATCTGAATTGAATTTTCTTTTTAGTTTCTGTATTTTGGTTCTCTGGTGTGAATAACTTTGATGTATTTACATGTGTTTTTCAGTGTCAGGTGGAATGTATATATTTTAAAAGTCTTTATGACAAGCTTGACAACAGATTTTTACATGGGAATTTTTTTGTTTTGTTTTCCAAAGGTGGGAAAATGACCACAGAGAAAAAAGTTTAGAATATGTTTAAAGATCTATATAAGAAACATTAGGTATACCAAAAACTGGATGATCTGAGGAAAGATGGTCAATTGGTCGGTTTGACGCATTGTTTGAGAACTTCTATTAAAGAAGATAAACACAGAATCATAGATTGTTAAGGGTTGGAAGGGACCTTAAAGATCATCTAGTGCAATCCCCTCTGCCATGGATACCTCCCTCTAGACCAGGTTGCTCATGGCCTTATCCAGCCTGGCCTTGAACGCTTCGAGGGATGGGGAATCCACAACCTCACTGGGCAACATATTCCAGTGTCTAATCACCCTCAAGTAAATTATTTCTTCCTAATATCCAGCCTATGTTTCTCCCCTTACAGTCCGTACCTATTACTCCTTGTCCTATCATTGCAAGAGTCCCTCTCCTCCTTCCCTGCAGGCCCCCTTCAGATACTGCAAGGTTGCTGTCAGGTTTCCATGCAACCTTCTCTTCTGCAGGCAGAACAGATCCAACTTCCTCAGCCTGTCTTCCTAAGGAAAGAGCTCAAGTCCTGTTTTCACTCTCATGTGCTTCTCTGGACTTGCTCCAACAGTGCTGTGACCCCAGAGCTGATGCAGCACCTGGGACTGCTGGCCACGCTGCTTTGAATGCAGCCCAGGACACGTTTGGCTTTCTGGGCTGCAAGTGCACATTGCCAGCTGTTGTTGAGTTTTTCCTCAACCATCACCCTCAAATCCTTCTCTGCAGGGCTGCTCTCACATTTCTCCACCCAAACTGTAGCCTGGGATTGCCGTAGCCCCAGTGTAGATCCTTGCACTTCACTTTACTGAATTTCATGAAGTTTGCATCAGCCTACCTCAAGTCTGTCAAAGTCCCTTGGGACCTGGGCAACAACATTACATTTGAAAATTAGGGAAGGAAAAGGTAATCTGATTTAACTCCAAGCGTTTTTAATTTCTCCAGTCTGTGACTGCTAGGTGTGCTTTTTCTCCCAAATGACTCCAAATATTTTTTTGTAATCAATAGAGAACATGCTGTATTTCATTAGTCAGAATGCATGCCTTATGTACCTGCAGACTGGTGGTGTGCATTTGCTGTCAGAGTTTTGACCCCTATCTGTTATGTATCTTAAACTTTCATATTTACAATTTAATCAAAAGGTTTTTGAGGAGTTAAAAAGCACTTATTTTCCTGAGTTTTTAGGGTTTACCGGTATTCTTTTAAGGTCAGCTTTATGTAAAATACTGCACTTACTTTGCATCTTTTTTTTTTTTGTTCTCTTTCTGTGTATTTACATTTCTTTCACTCCACAGACTGAAAGAAATATCTTTCTGTCTGTCTTCATAGTATTGTTTCAATATTTTGAGCAAAATTTCACAGAACCTGTTTGCAGGTGTTGCTACAGCTTTCTCTATTGATAGGAATGCAAATCCTTTAGATTTAAGTCTCCCAGCTGTATGGGCTAGATTGGATTCTCTTCACATGGTCAATACAATTTCATTTTCAGGCTTGTTTCTCATGGGCAAGCATGTCTGCCTAACACAACCCTCTGGCACAGGTTTCAGAAAACAATATGATGCACATGAATACTCAGTCCTCAAATAGAACTGAAAGCCACTATAAATCATGCATGTTTGTGGCATCCTAAAAGGGTGAAAATGTCACATTTTCAAAAGGTCTGTGTCCATTTATGCTGTATGTTCAGATTAGTTCTGCCTTATTTAGGTAGCTACAATTGCCACAAGTACCCAGGACTTTAGCTAGCTGTACCAAATCAGTCTTTCTGTATACATATGATGAATTAGTAATTCCTTCATAATAGAGCATTGTGATGATAGCTGCTTTAGAATTTCACTTCCTTTAAAGCCTAAAAGGGTGAACCTTTGGAAGTGGATAAAGGGCATTGTGAATGAAAGATGCCTGTATAAAAAGAGACAGGAGCTATCTTCAACATGTTGAACAATAAATTGAATTCTAAGATAGCACCTGCCTGCCCTGCTGCTGGTGGCGGGTGGTTTGCAAATGCAAAGAGATAAAGAAAAAAAAAAATCTGTAGGATACTCAGATTATTCACTAAACCTCAGGACTTCAATTTCTGCACATTGTTTGCTTTTTTTTTGTCCTGACCTCCTCAGGGCAACTTACTATAAACATTTTGTACTAATTGTTAAATTGTTTGTTGATCAAGGAAATCATTACTTGAATTGTGGATGAGCACTATTTCTTTCTTCTTCCTAAGAGGAAGGGAGTTTTTTTCAAAGTGGGTTTGGATAGGTATTTGCTATGTCTGAGCTATAAGCATCTTAGACTATTACATGTAATTTGTTTATCTAGTAACTTTTTAGTGAATACTAAGACATAACCTAGCAAAACCAGTCAATAACTTCCAAAGCAGTAGATCATGTAAAGATTACATTATAGGTGCACAGACTGGGATCAAACTGCTGAATTTTTTAACCCCAGGAGAATATGCTTATTCTTTAATGATTGTGTCAGAGTATAAGGCAGTATTTTAGCTGGCAAACAAAAGTAAATTGAAGAAATTCACATAGTTTTCTCATCTGTAATGCTCTTAATTTAGTGACTGCCCATGTTTCTAACTTATTATACAAACGATTAGTGCTCCTACAGGCAGTGTAACATTTAACATGGTTTTGTTGGAATTGCAGTGGGAGTGATACTGTACATTTCAGTTATCAGAACTTACCACATATTCAAATAAGTGAAAATCTTATTTAACATGTCAGATATATATGTAGAAAGTTGTGCCTGGAATATCTCACTGCTTATTGTTAAAAATGCAAAGATATCAGTCTTCCTTTTGTATTTATACAGAATCTAATTTTAATTATTAAAATAATTTTCATCTTTCCATAAAATATCTTAATAATATACACTGTACTGCCTGTGTAGCTATTCTTTCTTTGTGCTTAAGTGCTGTTTGAATAGAGATATAATGTTCAGTTTTTCTGGAAGTCCTTGGTCAGAACTTTAAACTTAAAAGCTTGAAGGAACAGATCCTCCATGTAAGGAACTTTTTACTCAGGTAGCTTCTATTTCCTGAACACGTTGTACTCTGTCACATAGAGCCTCTTGAAAACCCTAAACCTTGGAATAAGAGAGTAGAAGAAAATAAAATATTTCAGCCATGGGGGAGCTGTAAGCATCATTTAGCCCAACTGCTTTCCTTCAGGGCTGACCCGAAGGTAAACAGGTTGTTAAGGGCTCTGTCCAAATGCCTCTTGCACACTGACAGGCTCAGGGCACCATGAGGCTTGGCCACCCTCTCTGTAGAAATGCTTCCTAATGGGAGTCTGAACTTCCCCTGGTGCAGCTTTGAACCATTCCCACACATCCTGTCACTGAGCCCAGGGAGAAGAGATCAGCACCTCCTGCTCCCCTTCCCCTCCTCAGGAAGCTGTAGAGAGCAAGGAAGTTGCCCCTCAGCCTCCTTTTCTCCACACTAAGCAAGCCCAGAGCCCTGAGCAGCTCCTCACAGGCCGGGGTATCCAGTCCTTCCACCAGCTGCCTTGCCTTTCTCCAGGCACCTTTGGAACCTCCCCATCATTCTGAAATGTGGAGCCCAGACCTGCACCCACCACTTGAGGGGAGGCTCTGCCCTAACACTGGACATGGAGGGAAGGTCTCCTCTTTGGGCAGCGGGTATGCAGTTTGCTGCACCCAGGATGGGTTTGGTGCGCCCAGGATGGGTTTGGTGCACCCAGGATGGGTTTAATTCCTCTTTAAGCTTGTCCTAGTAGAATATGGTGGAGGTTCATTTTAAATTTTAAATATAGATCCCATTTCTGAGCTTGATAAAGTAATTAACATGTTTTAGTGGTAACCAGTGTTGCTTGGTTTATGTTATGCAGTAAAAGTGAACACAGATTCTTGTGTTCTTCAGTGGCCATACTGATGAAATCTGTTAAAAGAAACTCCAGGAACAAAAATCTCCCAAATTATGAGAAACTCAAGAGTTAGCACCAAAACCCTTGGAATCAATATGGCAGTGAGGAGTCAGTGTCAGCTGTAGTGCCACTTTTCAAGTGAAATTACTTCTTTTTAACATATTGGTTCTCTGAGCAAAGAAGGCCTCAAGTGGCAGCAACAAAATGAGAGTAGGGCAGTAGTGGGAATGAGCAGCAGGAGGGTGTGTAGTACTGCTGTGGATTAAGCACTGTGGTACACGTGATTTAGGGTTTAAATGTCTGTACAGCCTCAGTTGTTTGATTGAAGCACTTTGTTAGGAAGGGAAACTCTCTGGTTACAGTATCTAGTAAACTGGCCTTATGATGATCTTTTAGCTTGTAGTTTTTATCTTGTGGCATGCTTTTAAAATTGGATCTTTCCTGTGTGATTGAATACTTTGACCTCATAGTATTTTCCACTGAAGCAAGTCAGTGAAGAAGTCAGACTGTTAAAAGAAAGAACATTATTGCCAAGCAAGAATGTTTTCTTACATAATAATTGTGTATATTTAATAATGTACCTTTTTGTAAAGAACTGCAAAGCTAATACTACACAATTAAAAGAAATTACTCCTCCCAGCTAATACATTAAAATACTTGTCAATTGCCCTGGAAAAAAAGGAGAAAGTAATTTTATAAGTCAATTCAAATATCAGTTATAGTAGTTTTCCATTTCTACTCTATAGAGAGTAAATTCAGTCAATATTGATAAATTATGTCACTAAAATTATGATTTGTACTGTGATATTTGAAGTAGGATATAGAGGGCTCATAAAAGTATTTACAGAGATAATTATAAGTATTTTTAAAAAGTTTAAGTGGTGGTTTCCATTGCTTTCATTTTGGCCATTTATTGTAGCTAATAATTGTGTGCCTTTTCTTACTGTGCATTCCATTGTCTCTGTCATTTTCATTGTTGGTTTTTGCTCTTCTGGCCCCCCAGATAAATTACAAATCAAAATAAAAATCAAAATATCCATTGTTATTAAAAAATAAAAGAAAGAAAATGGATGTGAAAGTAATCATACATTTGAATTTGAAAAAATCTACTATGTATTTTAGTTATACTGTGTTTTCTTTTCCTTTTTAAAAGCAAAATTATTGTGAACAAATCTGCTTTTCCAAAGGCTGGATCCTGCAGTCTGTGTAACTCCTGACTTTCCATTTACTTTGACAGCTGGGGATCTTCAAAGGGTGCTGGCAGCAGTAAGGGTTGATGTCCTGTCCCAGTGAAACTAATGGTGTAAAACCTATTGAATTACTCTGGTTTGGGATTTGATTCTGTGATTTCAGATAGTTAAAGTTTTGTTTCTAATTCAATTCTTTTTGCAAGCTCTGCATGTTTCTTCCTGATCTAGTTGAAGGGAAAACATATGGAGGCCTTTCTGAAAATCGTTTAGGGATTTTTTAATTTAATTTTTTTTTTTTTACTTTAGTGGTTATATTTTTGTTCGGTCTGGGTTATTTTTATTTCAATGCAGCTCACCAGTAATTCTACTCCTTTGAGCTCCTTCTGAGCAGCTTGGAAGGTAAAATAAACTTTGAGGCTGTAATCCTGTAGTATATGTACAAGCAAAATTACTTTCTGACCTCACTGAGGAGACTTGTGTTCACTGGGACTCTAGAATGAGGCCTCTTAATAAGATATATGCCCTAGCCAGGAATAAAGCAGGCATTTCTGTTGATCTGTAAGGAATCTGTCAAAACTTCTCTGATCAGGCTTTTTTACTATCCCATCTTGAGTCCTTTTTTTAATGACATCTATTATCAGATTGAAATGGCGATTGAGACACTGCAAAAGTCTGATGGTCTGTCCACTCACAGAAGCTCTCTTCTCAACAGCCATGTAAGTTGTCTCTTCTTCACATACACTCTCTCTTGCTTGTTCTGCATGCTTAGCCTGCCTCTAAATGTTTGTTTTATTTTATTATTACTTTTGGCTCTTAATCTTCCCATCTTAGTTGCTTGTAATCTTCTACTACACCTCCCATGGCTTTATTTTGTCAGATTAAATGTCTTTATGGTATATTGCAGAGTGTTACCTGTTTCCTATGCTCTACACCTGTGTTAGGACAAGTTAACACATTTGACTGTTTTGCGGATTACCGTGTAAATGTCAAGATAAGGTTCAATTAATTCTAAATTAGCTGGCTTTTGGCATTTTAAATAAAGTTGTCTACATTGTAAGAACTGTGTACCATATTCTAATTTTGGGGCATATGAAGAAGAAGAGAAGAAAAAAACAGCACACATAAATAATATATTTAGGTTATTCCTAGGTGTTTCTTCATTTATTCTGACTAGAGAGTTTATTTTCAAATTACTTACTAAAGACTCGTAAGGATCCTTATGATGACCTGGTAAAAATTGAAAGCATTGCCTTAATTTGACATACATAGAAATGTCTTATTCATCTGCCTTTTACTATGTTCTTACCCTGCAAGTGTTACAGTTAAGGACTTTCCATAAATGAAGCTAGAAGATATTTGGGCAAATATATGATCTCCAAATATAGTGATAAGTTCATTATATATAACTTAAAAATAAAGGAAAAAGCCCAAGTTGATTTTAAAATTATTATATTAAAAATATTATTACTTTGTAAGTTGTTAGTCTTTTTGAAATGTTTTTTTTTTCCTGTTGGTACTTAAGGTTTTGAAAATTTGTATTTTTGCCATGCTGATTGGTTTGTACTCATATTACTTTTTTTTTTCCTTCTCAGCTTTACTTATTACATAAATTCAAATTCCCTTATTACTTTATGGAAGAAATTGAAATTTAATTTGCAGTCTGAATGTAGAGTATGATGGTAGAGATTGTCATTTGGGAATCAAATTAAAATTGTATGCCTTAGACATTTTGGGTATGGATTTTGGACTTTTTTTCCTGTAGGGATCTGGTTTTGTTGAAGTTAAAATTAAAAATGTTTTGGAAGAGGAAAATTGTATTATTAAGAGTTACAGAAAATTATATACAGAAGGACATTGAGATTCCACTTTGGATATTTACTAAATAATTATTTTGAAGATATAATAGTATCAAAATTATTATTTAAATAATAATAGATATTATTATACTGATAATACCCAAATAATTGTTTTAATGTCATTTTTATCAGACCATAACTTTTTTGGCAATATTTTAGAATGCTCTGGAAAGACTTAAAACACTTAGAACTATTGTAAATTTCTGCTTAAACCTGTGAGGAAGTTCACAGTCTTTGTATAAAACAAAGTCAGCTTACAAGATAAGCTGCAGTGCCTCAGTAAACTGTGTTTCACCCATTCTAGTTCTAGGCACTATCCACAGTGACTTCTTAATAATGAGATTTGCATGGCAGATCACAGCCTTTCCAGCTGTGAAGACTTATCGTGGTATTTCTTTCTTGACTGTGAATGCTTTGTGAAAAAGATAGGGATATATCTTTGACTCTGCGGGGAAAGAAAAATTTTAAGTAACCTTTGTACATATTTTTATGGCAATAAGTCTTTCCTGGTTCTGGTCATTTTGAAAGAAATTTAAAATCTAGATCAAGCCTACTGGATGTTTTGCCTGTTTTTAGAGCAATGCTTATTGTCTTTGAACTCATGGACAGTGTAAAGGAAGTTTAAATGTAGATATAGTCTTTGTCTATTTTAACTTTTTTTTAAATTTGCCTTCCAATGGTTTGGTTTGACATTTATTAAAATAATTGACTTTAAAATAGAATTGTAAATTGTTTTTTTAATTAACTTACACACTTTGCAGGTGATAAATTAATACGTGTGAAAATTTTAGTTTGGGGTTTAAATTTTTACCCTTTGATACCTCAAGGAGGTTTTGTAGGATTTTTTTTCTAAATACATGAGTTCCCATTTTTAGGAGTTTGTCATTTCTCCTCTGTTTTCTTTTGTTTCTTGATGTATTTCTGCATGGGATTAACTTATTCAACTAATTGACTCTTGATTATTTTATAAACATTGCAGCTTAATCACACAATTTAACAAGACTGGGTTTGTAAATATTTCATACCTTTTCCCATCTTGCGAATACATTATGGTCAGTACTACAAATTTATAAGCCAGGACTCAAACCTGAACAGTTTTAGAATAGAATTTCAGCTTGGTAGAAAAATGTTTGAGTTCTTTAAAAAGTTGTTTACAATAATGTTAGGATTCAATTTTCTCTAAAAAGTCATGGTTTAACTGCACTTTTTCTTCCAGGCTATAATCTATCAAGTAAGGATTTCAAATCCTTGCTCTAAGTAACTCCTTGCAAGAGCAAAAATTCTTATATTGCTTAATAACTTAACTTTTGATTTGGGTTTTTTTGTGTATTGAATAATGCACGTTATGTTTGAAATAACATCTGTTAGAAATTCATATAATTAATGAAGAGCACTCAAAGTGATTAATAATAGATTAGAAACCATCTGGAGGAAAATATCTTAAATGCTACATACAGAACTTAATTACAAAATAATTATTTTTTGTTTGTCAGTCTTTTGGGATTGACAGTTTTTCCCCTTGGGGAAAGCAGAAGTACTTCACATTCTGTATCGTTCTGATTCAATACTAGATGTAATAATATATGAAAAATATTACATAAATATATTAATATAAATACAGATGTAATAACAGATTTTCAATGTGGATAGATTGCAACCGTTGGAAGTTATAATTACCTCTGTTTGTAAGCCAAGACAGGCTTATGTCAGGTCACTAGTGAAATAAGTTTAATACATTTAATGCATTTCACAAAAGTCAAATGTTTACAATTATACCTTTTCTTCGGCTTTATTTCAGAAGGACAGACATTCAGTTTGGAAGAACTTGTGAATGTTAGTACATATAGAACAATGATACAATAAGTGATGATTACTTGTACTTTTTCATTTTGCTTGTTTGAAATTCAAAATTATGTGCAAACCAAACTAAAAATTGTATGTCTTGGAAGCATTTGCATCTTCTTTCTGTATTTTTCTAGAGCTTAGAAAATTTTAGGGAACCATGACAAGTAATGGGAAAAATAAGAAAAATGTTGACTTATCCAAAAACTAAACCAATGGAATTTAATGTATTCTCAACCTATATTGGTTTTGATCTATTTTGTCATTTTCCTTTAATATTAAATCTAGGAGTATTAAATTGTTGTTTTAACTTTTTTTGTATATTAGCAACAGCTAGAGGTGTTCCATGAGTGTGCTGTACTTAGAACATCCAGTGATGTTACATAAAGTCTCTTCTTGCATGTTTCTAATTATCTACCACAATTACATGAAAAGATTACTGTTTTTCCAAGAAACTCATTCTGTTCCTTCTGGAATTCAAAGGCAAGCAGGCTACAGCTGAAAGGGTTTGTATCCCTAATGATTCATAGATGTACCAGTTATTTTCAATGTTACCTAGGTAGCTCTCTGACTTTTATGCAGTAGCTTATTTCTGATGTGTATCTTAATGTTTTTAATAACAGATAAAGAGAAACACTGTAATATTCTAGGTTTACAAACACATTAACTACCTACTGTGTCCAAGGAGTTTGTTTTCTGCAATTTATGTGTATTACATTCACGATTACTTTATTTTTTGTGGTACTAACAATTTGTCTCCAAAGTATAGATACCTTTATCACGTACTGATGTGTGGTACTGAATCAAAAATATTTTAAGAAAAGGACACTTTCCTGAGGTCACAAGTGCAATGAGTTCTGCTATTTCCTGGTAATTCTGAAGATACTAAAGCATTATTGTTTAACTAATATTTAAAAACCCTCTGAGGAAGGAAGTAATTTTTAATAGACCAGAAGAATGGTTCCAACTGTCAGAAGTTAATGCTGTATGGCTACAATATTTTAATAAAATATATAATAGGGGTTTTTTTCTGTTTTATATGTGATATAGCTTCAGTGGCTTTTAGACAACTATGAAACTGCAGAAGGAGTGAGCCTTCCAAGAAGTACCCTTTACAACCATTACTTGCGACACTGTCAGGAGCACAAGCTGGATCCAGTCAATGCTGCCTCCTTTGGAAAACTCATACGGTCAATCTTCATGGGACTACGGACCAGAAGACTTGGAACTAGGTTTGTGAAATTGAAATCCTGAATTATAATAAAAAATAAAGGTAATAATTATAAGTAAGAAACTTGTCTGCTAGGCAAAAGAATACATAAGACCTGCAATAAAATATTACAGTGTTTTTCTCTTAGTTCTGTTTCTTCATGTTGAACAGTTTTATATTTTTTCAGTATGCTGTTATAGTTTTATTTCTTCTGCTTTTGACAGTTTATATGTCTATATTTTGGTAACTACATTTCAGATTTTTATCTTTACAAATAAAACATAGCTTGCTATTTGGAAACCGCTAAGAATACTATTTGCCCATACCTAGATCAATTGTATTTATTTGCATTTTATTTTTCTTACTCAAGTGCAATGCAAGTTAATATGCTGATAATATTTGTTTAAGACAGTGAATTAATGTCCCAGAAGTAGTAAAATGACACTTACGTAAAACAGGTATGACAGGAGAGCCTGGCCTGATTTGTGTGTGTTATTTTCCAGTCAATGTAGATTGTAAAGTAAATGTAATGCAAATGTGTAAAACTAGTGTTACTGCTCTTTTAATTCTTGCTCTTTCAAAAAGGGGGAACTCCAAATATCATTACTATGGGATTCGTGTCAAGCCAGACTCTCCTCTTAATCGGCTACAAGAGGACATGCAATATATGGCCATGAGACAACAGCCCATGCAGCAGAAACAGAGGTAAAGTGTGAAACAAAACTATTCACTACTATTTCTAGTTCATCGAGGCTTACTTTTCCTTACATGGACAAGCTGGAATTGTTTTTCAATTTTTCTGTTGTGAAAATAAGTGTGCTGGATATTCAGTTGATGTCAATGACATCAGCTACCAGTCAATATGAAAGAATATTTACCTAGAAATTGTCATAAATTTGCAGAAAATATAAAATAATAAAGTGACCTATAATATGAACAGTTTCTTCTTAATTATATTGAATTATTATCCCACAAATTGAATAAAAGCAGGAAGAGCTTTAATTTCAATATTCCTGATTCTTTTCATTGCTGTATCATTTTATGAACACACTTCTTATCAGAGTGTTATAAATAGCAAACTACTATTAAGTAGTTTGCTACTTATTTCATCTCCCTGTGAAGAATTTATGTGTCCACAATGATTTGCCTCTAAGTACATGTAAGTATGTTCCCATAGTATTTGTTGTTCCTCAGGAACCTGTAAAAGCTCAGAAGTAGTTGAAAACAGTGGCACAGGGCTGTACAAATTGTGAAAGAATATGTGAATATGTATATTAAAAACTATGTTAAACGGAAAAATTTAGGGCAAAAGAAATTGAAATTAGTAAATTCCTTTGAAATTAATTTTGGTTTGACTGCTATCACTAGCTACCTGTATCATGCTAGAGTAAAATAGGTTGAATGCATAATTTCATGATACTCAGAGGTAGAAGAGCAGCAATCAAGCAAGTCACCTTTAGAGCACTTACCCCCCTTTGAAAATACTCAGTTGAATGAACAGATTGGTGTGGTCTAAGAAGCATATTTTGTGTCCTTGTACACAACTGAGATATGGAAAACACAATTTCAAACTTTACCTTCAAACACAAAGATCACTTTGAACTGAAATAATTTTACTGTTATTTCCAGACAGTACAGATTAGTTGCAGCACTAAATGGAAGCTCATGGTAAGATATTACTCCTGAGTGTAATACAGGAGCATAGGATGTCTCATAATACATCATGTATAAAATGCTTGTCTATGGCAGGATTAGATAGTAAGGAAAGATGATCAATATTTGCAAAATCTCCCAGCAAGCTTATTTTACCCACTAAATCTCATTCATTTAGAGGTTTCATTCAATTACATTCAAAATTACATATGTGCACCAAAACATATGCCACAATGGACTAATCGGATTTTTTTCTGGAAAAATTATGCCAGTCTGCTAAACACTGTCACATGTCTTGTCTTCTTCTTGATTCACAATGACAAAGTGATTTTGGAATTTCATTTTATAACTGTTAGGAGTGGATATTTCTTTTTGTATTACTTGCTTGATTATTTTATTTAACACCACCTTATGTCTTTCGTAGTTCCCTTATTTTCCATGCATAAGTATGGAGTAATTTTCTTAACTTTATGTCAGTACGTTCTTTGATTATATCTGAACAAAACCACACACACTTAGTGTGTGTTAGTGCACACTTCTCCTGTGCCCCATGTTCTGCACTTGCACACATGTGCCTGCACCAACATGCACTCATTTGGGCTCAATTCACACCAATCCTAAGCTCTGCTGTGAGAATCTGTAAAGGTGTTGATGAGGGGTGGGACCTGCAAGGTACCATTATGGCCAATAAGTAGCTGTTACATGAAAAATACCATGCTATAGGAGGCTTAGTGTTTTACTTCAGTATTTCATATATGACTGCATGCCTTCTTATCATTGTTATCCAGTGTATTGAAAAATTCTAGCAGGATTTATTAACAGAGAACTAAAAGACCAAATATTGTAATTTTCATTATTATGGTAATGCTGCTCTTTTGTCAGCTTATTCATATTTCTAGTGGTTCTTTTGTCTTTTAAATTTCTGGTAAATTGCAGTCAATATACTTTTTTCTGGGTAGTTATACCATTCTGCCATCTCTATCAGAAAGATGTAATTGGATAAACACTTCTAGTCCTCTTCAGCAAAGGCTGTAGACTAAATGTATGCCACACATCATTTTTCTTCATTCTTTTTCTTAATTTGGGAACCATACACCTTTTTTATTTGCATAACTTCAATATCCCAAAGTGCTTGTGTTGAAGTTGTTGTTATCCTCAGACATTAATGTTGTTTCTTCTTAAAAGTAATGAAACATTATCTTTGTATTACAAAATTATGTCAAGCTATGTGGAAGGGGAGGGATTTGATTACTTTTGGTATAAATTTGCTGGTGTTAAAATATGCTGTTACTAAGCTAAATTCTACCAGAAATTGGCAGTGTGGCTGGAATAGCACCTTTGTGAATTCTGTAATGCATTGTTAACACTCTAGCTTCCCTCAGTGATTTTTTCTTCTGTTATTTACAAAATAAGTAAGATTCTTTAAATTCTTTTGTCGTTTGTCCTGAAAATTTTATTTTGAGAAGGAAAAGTCAAACTGTGTTCCATTTATGAGGAAGTAAGCAGAAAGGATAATTTTGTACTTGATGTTTATGCAGGTATAAGCCTATGCAGAAAGTGGATGGAGTTGCAGATGGCTTCACAGGAAGTGGTCAACAGACAGGCACATCTGTTGAACAAACTGTAATTGCCCAAAGTCAACATCATCAACAGTTTCTAGGTATGAAAGCAGGTTTTATACTGCTGTATAAGTAAGTAAGATGAACTTTGTTATCACAGTGGATATCAAGCCAGACACGTACAATAGTTGCTTTTGAAATTATCATGCCTTCTTAAAAATCCTTACTCACAACTGAACGGAAAGGCACTTATATTACATGTGAGCTTTATGTAATATTTAATATGCATCATGTAAGTATAAAAGGAAAAATAGGGTGAGATATGCTTCATAATACATAATTGAAGTTGCTTTGCATAATTATATTAAATGTGCATATTGAAATTTCTGCTATAAAAGTCGTTTCCTTCATGTGCATTGCCGTGCATTTTATTTCATAAAAGTCAGAGTAGGAGGGTGGCATTGCACTGCTATGCAGGTTAGCCGCCCCCTGGCTGGTTTGAAAGGATGTTCTAGTGTTGTAAGTGGAAAAAGACAAATCGGTTCAACTGATACCCTAAAGGTCATGTTTAAAAATACCCAAATTGTGGATTTGTTGATCCATTTAACATGCATTCCAGTCATGGAAACAAATCGTAATTTACTTAATTGTTTATGTAAAAAGAGTCCTTGCCTGTGCTGATAGAGTGTACAATTAGTGTAGGCTTATTTGGCTGGAGTTTACAACCACCAAATCCTTTGGCCTGATTTTGCTTTTACTAAAACCATTTGGAACATAAGGGAAGCATTAAAATGTTTTGAATCTTCTTTTCCAGGTACCTTTCAGTCCAGTGTTTTTATCTTACCAGCTTATCTCTCAGAAACATTTGTGACAAACAGTAAAAGCACACCTTGGCTCTACTTAAAAGTCTAGTAAATATCAAGTAAATGTGTATATTGAGTCTATTAAGCCCCCATCACACCCGGCTGCATAGAAACTCTTAAGTTGAACAACAGAAAAATTATTCAAGGATTAGTCTCTCCTGCACTGACTTAGATATTTTCTTGCACCCTGTAATAGTCTGAAAAAGCATTTCTTAGCTTCTCCATATAGGTATAGTGTGTACATGATAGCATTTTAATCCATTTAAGTATAATTTTGTAATTTCTTTTTACTAAAAATTATCAATGTATTTATTATTTTGGCATACAACAGGTATTAAATGCTTTCCTCCTTGAATATTATGACCTTTTGGAATTTATTTTTTTGTATAATCCTTAATTTTTTTTAACCATCCTGTAACTGGCACCTCTTTCATTATGTTGTTATGACAACAGATGCATCTCGAGTACTGCCAGAGTTTGGAGAAGTTGAAATATCTTCTCTGCCAGATGGTACTACCTTTGAGGATATCAAATCACTACAGAGTCTTTATCGAGAGCACTGTGAGGTATTTCCTATAACCCATTTATTTCTGAAAGTTCATGGCTTTCCTGAAGGCCAGTGCAAGAGAATAGTGCCAAATATATTGCAGCCATGACAGTGGCATGTGACCTTCCCCAGGATATTTTACTCATCTCATTGAAAAGGATAGCAGAAAGGGGATCTGGAGGATCCCTTTACAGGGGAAAGAGTAATGTGTACTGATACGGAGAATGAAATACTACTTGCGTGTTTTTCAGAAAGTTAGATTTTAGATTGTGCCTGCAGTTATTTAGTTTAGTCAATAGGAAATGTCAATCAGGTTAGATTATTATTATTACTATTAATTTTCTTTTACATTAAAAACAGTAACTTTTTTCTCATATCAAAGAAACATTGAGACATTCAAGCCACATTTGATACTGAACAGCATGACTTTTAAAATTATTTTTGAAGGTGCTTCCAACTTATAAGGAATTATGAAAATGAGTAAAATGTTAGGTTTACTTTTTTATTTGCAGTAGCAGTAAATATTTTCTGTACATAAATTCCTCTGATATGTTTACATAGGCATACTAGTTCCTGGAGGCTTCCATGTGACTTTATGCAAGTTTCTGTGCACAACAATTTATAGTGATGGATAATTTATGGATTTCAAAGGTATTAAAACAAATACCATTTGAGAAATGTACAGTTGGCCTTGGTCCCACTATGTGATGAAGGAAAAAAGATGTAGATCTAGTTGGAGTTGGGAGTGGAGGGAAGCTGGGTAAAAGACAATATTATCTCATGTTTTATTTTTCAGGCAATACTGGATGTGGTTGTTAATCTTCAGTTCAGCCTGATAGAAAAATTGTGGCAAACTTTCTGGCGCTATTCTCCTTCTGCTCCACCTGATGGCACTCCTGTTAATGAACCAAGGTCAGTAAATGTTGCTCTTTATGTAATGTGCCTCATGATAATCTAAGTGTGAAATTAAAAAATTATATTAGTTTTAACTTCATAATTTTTTCTTCTATGATTATTTTCCAGATTAAATTTATGTTGTCTGGCAGTTTTGTAAAGCCTGGGTGTATGCCAAAGGGCAGTCTTGATGAGCTGTAGGAGAATTATGGAGACATTTCTTAAATCCATTTCCATGTGAGACAATGTGTAACTAAGTTATATTGGGTGCAGCTGAGACATCTATGATGCTTGTATAAAAAAGTACATTTTAACACCCATTGCAGGTTTTTACTTGCTGTAAATCATGGAATCACAGAAACATTAGGTCAGAAAAGTCAAATTCAAATGTTAACCTAGCACTGCCATGTTAGCTGTTAAACCATGCCCTTAGGTACCATAAATGCATTAATACCTTTTATTAATTTGCTACATTTTTTTAAAAAACAGCAATCTGAGTGAAATAGAAAGTCGACTTCCTAAAGCAAAGCTGATTACTCTGTGCAAGAATGAGTCTATTCTGAAATGGATGTGTAACTGTGACCATGTGATGTACCAGGCTTTGGTGGAGATTCTCATTCCTGACGTCCTTAGACCTATTCCTAGTAAGTTGAACACCTGAAAGACTCTGTAAGGATTTTTCTGCAAGCATGTCTATGGTGGAGATGTACTTGTGCCTTACAGGGCAGCTTAAGAAAAAAGTTTGAAAGTTATGAAATACTACATGTAATTTAGTTTTGTTGTGTAAGGAGTTGTGCTGGGAAATGCTTTGAACTCTAAAAGTTGGTAGATCTAGTTTTTAAGATACAATTTCATATTAAAGGTAATTCTTACTCTATATCTGTTATATCTTCAGGTAAAAATGTTTTCCTTTTACCCTGGGTCCAGGATACCTGGTAGAAAGAAGTCCTGGGGCTCCGTGGCAAAGTGCACTAGCGTCAGTCAATCCTTCCACTCAGTTCAGTAGCTTTCAGTTCAAACATCCCATAGTAATCTTTGATAAGGCTGGAAGAGAAATGTGGTCTTGGTGATTTCATGTTTGGAGAGTTTGTCCTTTGTCCCTGACAGCTGAAATCAATTCTAATAACTGTTAAGGCATTGAAAAATTCCTAGTCCAATTTGTTATTCCAGTCTACTGTTTTTCCTGTCATACATCCTGCATGAAAGAGTGATTAATTGTCCAGTCATACCGCCATTACCAGGAGCAGAGCTTTCTTTTAAAATTTTATTTTGCTAGAATCTGTCATTGCTCTATCAGTATATTTTTGTGGCTATCTTTGGTAGAAAAAAAATTTATGTGAAGAAAGTTGAACTCCTTCATGATGTATTTATTGTTTCACATATACTATCCTAAATATTATACAGCAATCATGTTAGCAACTCACTAAAATCCTCATAACTCCTACATATTATCTCATTCCAATGAAAAAAACAGTATTTACTTTAAAAAGTTGGACTTTTTTTTTTTTTAAATTAGGACCGTAAGTACTTTTCCAGGTAACAAAGCTATATTGCCATGCTGTAAACAACTCTTCTGCTATGGTGACTCCAGCAGCAATAAGCACTCAGTAAGAATACTTGCTGATAGTGTCTTGCAGAAAGGTTTTATTGACTTCTTGCTTGCCAGGAGAATAAAATCAGATTTTAGCAAATTATGAATATTACCAAAAAAAAAAGAAAAAGGACATTTATAAAATATGAGGGTTTGCCATTTACCAAGCACATTTTACCTTTTTTTTTTTCTTTAAGGAACAGGTAAGTTCCTAGCAAGCAATTGACATAATTTGTGCATGTATATATCAGAATAAAGGAAAAATGTTTTCTCAAATACATGCAATTATTGACAGCTATTACTTGTGTAAATTATTTTGCACTGGTTAATATTTAAGATTTTACTTCTCTAATGACCAATACTATTATGGAGGATTTTAGAGTAATATAGTGTATCACAAACAATTAGGTAATAATAAAACCTTCCACCAAAATTTAATTATAACTTTTACTAGGTTGAATGAAAACTCTCACTTGCAAAAGCAAGTTAATTTCTGAATAAAAAGGTAGTGCAGACACAGTTTTTCATCAAACATGATCCTCTCCTTCTCAGTTGCTTTTCCTGCAAAACCTGGCAGTCTCTAGAGAGGTGTTTAAATGACAGCTGTAACAGCTCATGCTGTCTTCCTGCCTTGCTTCCTAAGATGCATTGGGCATTGCCAGTGCCAGATTTCAAGAAAATGGGGCAATAACTAGAGGCTCCATGTCCTTTTCATGCTATTTCTTTCTTTCTTTCTAGATTTACCAATCATATTTGAATAACTGATACCTACTGTGTTTGACATTCCTGTTTTGGGGATGGTTATCTGACTGTTGGATTCAAACACATCATCTGATCCCAGGACAAATTCATTCCAAGAGACTTCTGCCTCCTTTTTTTGAAGTCCAGTGTTTTTTTCTGCTCAGAATTGCATTCACTGAGCTACCTTTGGAAGACAGCTAACATATTTTCTTACTTTAGGACCAGCTAATTAAATGGCATTTTTTGCAGCTTTCCCTTAATGATGGGCCATCCAAGTTTCTTCTTCACAGTTAAAGGGTTAAAATCTGATGATTTTTAAACTCCTGCTTTTGAGTAAAAGCATCTCCAGTCATTACGAGAGACTGAGATAATGGCTTAAGGTTGAATATATCAAAAATGCAGCTGGGTGAAGCAGATAAATTCATCATCCTCTATGGGAAAATAGCAGTGTATAAGAAAGTTTGGACTCTGTAGAAGGCTGGGACTGCAAATGCTTCATTAAAGCCATGTTTGCGATGTTTTGAATAAATGGGAATATAGCAGCAGCTGCTGCTCAAAATAGGAAAAAAAATATTAGTTTGAAAGGGGCTTGAAGAAAGCATAATTTTTTCAAGGGTTTTTTTTGTCTAGATCTTCAATGTTTTTTCTTTTAGACAAGTCCTATTATTGATACATATTACTGGAGTAGAAAAAAAAGACTTGAGGGAAAAATGGTTTTATTTTTAACCACTGTATTAAATTTGTCAGCTGAAATATTTCGCACCCACAGAATGAGTGAAGAATTGTTGTGTTATAAAACAACGAAATTCCTTTTCCTAAGAAGAGTGAAATGCTGTCTGTTGGAGTCAGGAATAAAGACCATAAATCTAGTGTCCTTGGTAATAGACCAGAGCTATTATGCTTTAGAATAGACATCTTTCATCTTCACTTGTGGCAGAATGTACAGTAACAAATTTGCTTCTGAGTTAGTTTCCATGATAGGTGGAGAATTTATGCAAAATACACTTTCACACCATATTACATAATTTCAGACAGACAAAAAATTTAAGTACTGGAGAGACTGTAAAACTCAGTTTTATACAAGTCAGGGGGATTTTGGTTCAGAAGTCAAGCTTTTTAGGTGCTTATGCAAATCAAACTTTCAGTAACTGCTATTACCGCATCATTTAGTGTGTGCCTAGAAACCCTTAATGATTTACTTTGCACCATGCTTATTGTGCAAAGATTCTTTGAAAGGGTTCAGATGAACTTAAACGTTCAAGGATATAGGTACTTACAGTTTTGGTAATGGCTAGGTGTGTACTTAAGGAGATGAGAAAAATTCTGTATTTAGTAATCTCCAGAACTCATCAGATATTCATGATTGTATAATACCGATGCCTGATTAGCTACTTTAGCTATTTTATTTCTTCAGAACTTAGAATTCCTTTTATTTATTCCTTTTCTTACTAGTTAAAGGCCTTTCTTAAGGTCTGAGCTGCTTTTCCATACTTATTTTAAAATAATTATTTTAAATAATTATTTGCAGTGTTGCAAATAATTTTGTAGCATATATATATTCTTGCGTACAAAAGAGAAATGAGAGCACTAGAAGTGAAAAAGCAGTAAATTTTTCTTAAATGTCTAAGTACCATTCATACAGTATTTACATTATTACTTCCATCTTGTCTTGTAGGTAAGGAAATGTGAGTGAATACATAGTCAATTAGTAAGTGCACAGAAATAAGTCATAAAGCAGCACAAGTGAGCTAGGGGATTGACAGTGTTGAAGAAAAAAGCTTCTTCTTCACATGTAAACCTTAAAGGAGAAAAAAACTGATACCATAAGAGGGCTCAGCTAACACAGATACTTTGTAAGATCAAATTGTGGTCAATTAAACATCCAAAAGGGTAGTGAGTTATAAGAATTACCAATATGGATTCTACTGCTTATTACGCCTTTATAGTTTGAAGGCGTGAAAAAGATATCACAAAGAATACAGTTTCTCTTTTAGTAAATTTACATTTCTGGTGGAAAGCTTTATTTAAAAAATGCATTATAAAGAAACGGTGTTACTACCTTAGATATTACTTTTGTAGTTACATTCATTCTCTACTAGTTTCCAGAAACCTGTATATTTTTTCTCTTTTTGTCTCCTACTTTTTGCAGCAGTTACTGTGTTGCACTGTTATGTCAATGTGCAAGGGTTAGGTGTGGGAGAGCTGGGTTTCTATCACTCAGAAGATATGATTTTGTTTTTTGCCAGGTACCGTTCCTTGGAAAAATGCTTCCTCCTCTTTTGAAAAATTGAAATTTCTGGTTTTAGTAATGCAGAGTACTATAGGGGCTTCTTTAATCTCTCTCTAAATCTCTGTCAGACGTTCAGCATTTCTTTGGATGCTATAGAAAGGAAAAAAATGCACATCAGTTTCACTGTCATTTGAATAATTTCACTTTCTGACAGTGAAACACACTTCTATATCTTGCTTATTGATGATATCCTTAAACACTGCATGTGAATTGAATTTATTCTTTAAAACTGAATTAAGCAGCACTGTGACATGGTTTAAGATTACTTTGGACTTATTTGAGGAAACTGCAGGATTCCTGTTATTGGATTTTTTCCCCAGACTTTTGTTTTTTAAAAGAGATGCTTAGGTGAAATGGAAAGCTGAAAGTTTGTGATAGAAAATTCCATCATAGCTGCTTCAAGTAGTGTTGCTCTTCTATAGGAGTGCCCCAAACAATACTGCTAGTCACAAACTTCTTTGGAAGATTATTTGGTGAAAAATCAGAACTGCTTATTAAACCAAAACTAAAATAATTATTGTGTAATCTCTGTCTCAGTTAGGCATTTGGAACCTAGACTAGACTTGTCTAGTAAGTAAATTCAGCAGACCTGAAAGCTGAGTACAAGAGTTCTGAGGATGCAAAACATTTCAAGACAGGTGCACTGCTTTCTTTTCATTCTGTTTTTATTCTCCAATGTGCAGGTGCCTTGACCCAAGCCATTCGCAATTTTGCAAAAAGCCTTGAAGGTTGGCTTTCAAATGCCATGAACAATATTCCACAGAGGATGATACAAACCAAGGTAGATGAAACTGTTGAAGTATTATTCTTGCAGTGGCAAACCAAGTGGGCAATAGCATCTAAAAGGAGAAGCATTTTAACTTTAATGCTAAATTTCATGTTTAGCATCAAACATCAAATAAAGGGAAATAACATTATTTGATCTGCTACATGGTGTAGTTCAAATATGAGGACTTATACACTATTAAAATAAAAGACTCAATCTGTAGAATTAGTCTATGGAGTACAATATTTAAAAATAATAAATTTCTTCATAGGTTGCCGCTGTAAGTGCCTTTGCCCAGACTCTGCGAAGATACACATCTCTTAATCACCTGGCTCAAGCAGCTCGTGCTGTGCTTCAAAATACTTCTCAAATCAACCAGATGCTCAATGATCTCAACCGTGTTGATTTTGCCAATGTTCAGGTAAAATTCAGTTTTGAATAGCACGGGTTTTTTAAGTATTATTTCCGCTGTGATTTTGAACATTATCAGGTGTCATTCTATCAAGAAAGTCAAGTGCTAATATTTTGTTCATTCATATATGTAGTGATTCAGTCCAAATGTGAGAGCTTATGCTTTAGGAATGTAAGAGCTTGGAACATTACCTGTTTCCATTTACTCTCTTGAAATTCACATATTCTTCCAATTTCTATGCAAATGTAGAGCAAATACTTTCTTAGAATCGGTACCATGAATTGTGTCTTACTAATAGCAAAAATTGTATTTTAGGATTAGATCTCAGTAGTATATCTTCTGAATGTCTCTTGAAGTTATTAAAAGCACAGCATTTCCAGTAGAGACTGTCTCCATTATTTAAAATCCCATACATTAGTATGCTTTATCTAAGTGCCTGTGCCTAAATTGTCAAGACCTCCTGAATAATGTATTAGATTAGTATGGTTAGAACCTATAGAGTATAAATTAATGTTTTTACTAAGTTTAAGTTCTCTACATGTTTTTGCTTGTCTGAGGAAAAATACTTTTATCCTTTTGGCCAGCAAAGTGAAAGGTTTCAGACTCCTGGTAGTTCTCCATTTCTCTTTGTTGTGAGTGAGAGTTTTAATGTACTTGTTAACACTCTTAATAGAAATCCAGGCAAGAGTTCTTGACCAGATACAATACATTAAGTACAGTAATATGTTGACATGGATACATAGTCTGTAAATGAGGTGTTAACTTGGCACATGACAGCTAGAGTTTAAATGGAAATGGCTTGCAGTTAATGAGCTGTCAATTTTTTCTCATTTACTGAATTGAACAGTCAGCTTTACTTAAACTTTGTAACACTGACTAAATTGCTGATTACTGGATGCATGTGTGTTTCTCCACTGATGTGCAACTTTTGTCTTTAAGTAATGTATAATCTATTGCTGGGTAGTCACCAAACAGAACAATCCTTGTTTGCATACAAAGTTTCTTTTATAAGATGATGTAACAGGATTTAAGCTTACCTTCTTCAGAATAAAAGAGATGTTGCACTTGATTTCTCACTACTTCTTTTATTACTTTAGTCCCATGCATTTGACCTTCTTCCTGGTTGCCCTGCCTGAAATCCCAGAAAGAAATTACAAGATATAAGTATTTCAGTGGAAAAATTACAAAAGTAGAAGCCTTTTTTCACAAATTAATGTGGGAGACAATGAACTTTTGTTGTTTACATTGTTTGTTCTAATTTCTGTATTTGATGTCTGCTCTTTTATGCTATGCTTTTCCCACCTATTTGCTTTCAACAAATTACAATAGACGTAAAATGAAAACTACTTCTTAGTCTGTCTAGTAAGTGGGTCCAGTCTCTTTCATCCATTGAAAAGCTTAACCTTTGAGATACAATTACAGTGTGTGCTTTGGCTTATCTATTGTCAATTCAAGAGTTGCCATGTGCTATGACAGGAGCAGGCTTCCTGGGTGTGCCAGTGTGATGACAACATGGTTCAGAGACTAGAAACAGATTTCAAGATGACTCTTCAACAGCAGAGCACTCTGGAGCAGTGGGCTGCCTGGCTTGATAATGTAATGATGCAAGCATTGAAACCATATGAAGGAAGACCCAGCTTTCCTAAAGCAGCACGGCAATTTCTGTTAAAATGGTCTTTCTACAGGTAGTATTTAATAGATTTTCAAACATTCTAACTATTCTATTATTTGCTGAATTGTGCATTGTACTAAAGTTGACAAATGTAATATTTAACAGTGCCTTGGTACATCATGAAAAACATTGGGATTTTTTTGAAGTCAGGGCCATTGGTAAATGAACAGAGACCTAAATGACCTGGTTTATTGTTTTAAGGGCCATCTGAAAATGAACGCAGGTATAATTTTGTCCAGAGTTAGAAACATATGATGAACTTTTTTGGTTAAAAACTATGCAATTATTAAGTCACTATTTTTAATATTACATTTTAAAATATTGCAACATCAATATTTATTAGATAAGAAAGACAAAAGCTGTTTTTAATATATGGCAAGAACATTAAGACAAGCATTCCATGTTAGCTGCTTATTGAAACAGTTATCAGAGTAAACCTGTAGCAATTGCTTGCTAAAAATACCAGAATTTGAAGATATAATATGAACACACTAGTCTATTGTTTTTGAATTTTAAGTTTCAAAGCTTTTTAAATTCTGGCAATTAAAAGCTTTGTCCTGGAAAGATTGACACAATGGACACTGTTTAAGCAATAGCTTCTTTAAAATGAAATAGTTTTCTTACCATTTTAGTTGTTTATGTTTTCAACAAAGTTTCTTTCAAGTTAAGTTTTACCCTTGCTCAATTATTGGTAGTTATACATAGGTCAAAACCAAATCAGACTGGCTTATTTCTTATGTGGTGAGTAACACATACCTTCAGAGAAAGGAGAGAGGCAAATGATTGCCCTCTCCTGGTCATCCCTTTCTGAAGATACCATAAATCAGACATTCGAGGATAATATTGGTTTTGAGGTGAAATGTCTGTCTACATGGATAAATGTTAAAATGGCTGTGACATATAATACATAAACATATATATATTTTTTATTTTCGAATAGCTCAATGGTGATTCGGGATTTAACCTTGCGCAGTGCTGCTAGCTTTGGCTCTTTTCATCTGATCCGCTTGCTTTACGATGAATACATGTTTTACTTAGTAGAACATCGTGTTGCTCAGGCAACAGGAGAGACACCCATTGCAGTTATGGGAGAGGTAAGATAATATGTAAGAGACTAGATTGATAGATTTAGTGATGAATTGGAGAAGGTGTTTTTGCAAATTTTTAAGTGTGTATGTAGAATGGTAGGATGTTCTGCAGTATAACAATAGGCTGAGTTACAAATATATACAGTGGCTTCAAACTTGTTTCACAGGTTCATTGTAAGAGTACTAAAATCACACTTAATTCTTAAAATCAATTATTTCTAAATGAACTTGCTCTTTTACAAATCTGCACAAAGATTCATGTGCATAGTTTGAAAAATGTAGATCAACCTACAACCATTTTCTATTTTTTGAGACCTCAATATTTTATGTGAAAATAAAAAACAGCATAGCAATAGGAAAATGTTACATCTGTGGATCTATTTACATGCATTTGCACACATAATTCCCACACAAAATGTATACCCTCTTTGACATAAGAAGGCTGGTTTATATGCAGGACTTTGGCGTATACAGAACTGTTCACATACCAGTGCAGACATACATAGAGGTTTGCAACACATTTAATTTTCATACAGTTGTTCCAAAGACTATTGGTTTAAAAAGCAGATCTAGAGTCTCAATTCATAACTATGTTTTTTAACTCAACTATGGCATCTGCAAGGCAAAGTTTCTCTGGCCTCTCTTCTTTTTGGTAGGTCATCTGACCTTTTATTTTGAGTGAGACAGTAAGGAAAGCATGAACTGTTCCCAACGAATAATGCTTCAAAAGTGCTGGAAAATGGATATATTTGAAAATATGCTAAATCATTCATAGGATGAATTTGTTACATTTTTACACTTGCAAATCACTCTGTCATGTTCTGTGTTACCTATAAATTGCAGGTAATTGTGCTAGTTGATTTGGCGTCGGTTGTCATTCTTCTCACAAGATATATTGATAGGCTTATTAAATATTATAAAGATATTATATACTTTCAAGATAAATTGGAAAATGTCTCAGCTTTCTGTGTCAAATTTTTATGTCATGTGTCATTATGTGTTTCAGAAAAGTTAAATAATACTTCTACTTAGTAGAAAGACCCACCATCAGTATATATGCTCTTACATTTATTGCCTTACATTTGCAGAAAGTACTTCACAAGTATGCAATTAGTACATTATTGTTGTCTCAGCAGACTTTATATGTTGGACATAAATGTAGCATAGGGTCTTATAAAAAGTTTTTAAGACTGAAGATAGAAATATTGTGAAGACGCAAGTATTGCAAAATTTTTGGAGGTGAGGGGCAGAACAGAAGTAATGCATGAAATGCATGTCTTCTGATGTTTCTGTGTATTTGATGGCTGAAATAAAATGAGGAAGATTACAGTCCAACAAGCACGTTATAACAGTATAAACTGGTTGCAACTCAGAAAAGCATTCTCATACTTCTCCCTTCCTCTTCTTCCACCCTTGGACATAGGTATTGGCAAAATTCTTCTGGAAAAGATTGGGATCATCATTTATGGTTAGAAATGTATCTATCTAAACAATGTGCTCCTTTCATTTGATGTCCATTGGTGGCATTTTACTCTTCCAAATTTCACACGAGAGAAATAGAGGAAGGAAAGGGAAGAAGATTTCTGACTTACATACAGCTTCCTTCAGAAGGACTAGATTTTGATGTAAAATCAGGTTTTAAAACCCTTTCTCAGCAGTGCCTTTCATCTACCTTATAGGTAGATTAACAACACTGTGGCACACCTTCATTTTTGTTCCAGCACAATTAAAATAGTGCCTGGGAAATTTTAAAAAGAGTTTTTTGTTAAAATATTGGCAGTTCACAATGAATATCCATTAAAATTTATGGCATTATAAAACACAGAAATAGCTCACTCCAAACAACAAAGACCCTGATGATGCAATCTTTTTAAAAGGTTGTACTTCTCCATTCTAATTTTTGAGGGTTTACTTAGTGATAATTGTCTTAATAAGCACAAGACTGAAATGGAATGGGAAATTGCTCTGCTGTGGATGTGTCTGCAGCTAAGATCATGCATTTGAATGAATGCAACCATCAAACCAGTGGAGCACAGATTTCCTACATCACAGATATTCTAAGTCCATGTTTGCTTAAGACTGTGTCCATTTTTTTATTGTTATTTTGCAGTTTGGTGATTTAAATGCTGTGTCCCCTGGAAATATGGATAAAGGTAAGCATTTTAGTATCTCCAGGGTATAATTCTGTATATAGCTAATGTGTTTCTGACCAAAATAAATCCTTATGTTTTAAAAACACAAACAGAATTTAGAGCTGTATCATCCTTTAAAGTGCATGTATATGTTGTATGGATACACTGATATAATGTGTACATACAACAGCTATGTATGTAATAGGCCACATGTAATAATGACTGGAATATTGTAGGTGTGTTTTACAGTAGGATTATTTTGAATATGTTTATTATTGTCACAAAGAAATATTCCAATTTTTATGCAAATTTTATTATACCTAATAGGACAAAGGAGGGTAGCCGCTGTGGAAAGGAAGACAAGAGTATGCTTATGGATGTTTAACTGTAGTAAATGTTTTGCTAAGTCAAGAAGCAGAATTGTATGCAAGTAGTCAGGGAGAAATTAGTTCCTTATAATCCCTTCATGCCCTATGTATTTTGACACGTATTCTTATACTGACTGCTTGAGTCATTTGGGGTGATTTGATCTCAGAACACCCAGCTGATAAGAATGTTTGTCAAAATTTGGGGTCAAGTGACCACAAATGCCCCAGTTTCCCGATCTGTAACTACAAGTAACAACTCTTGTTCATCATGTGTAGGAAATGAGGCCTTTTCCAATATGAAGTTAACATTGTTTGGTAGACCTTTTGAGATTGCAGTTGTTTTTTCTACATCAACAGTTCAAGTGATCAAACCTGAATATCTATTTGCGATAACAGTTGACTTTTTTCCATTAAAATTTTAAATTTCAGTTTGTGGTTTATCAGATTGCCCTCTGTATTTCAGCTATTGCTTACAAAATAAGTAGCTTTGTATTACAAATACTTATTGCTTTGTGGTAGTTACATGCTGGTTTGTTTGTGCAGATGAGGGCAGCGAAGTTGAAAGTGAAATAGATGAAGAGCTGGATGAAAGTGGAGAACCGCAAGCTAAGAGGGAGAAAACTGAGCTAAACCAGGCATTCCAGGTGGGCTGCATGCAGCCAGTGCTTGAGAGTGGAGTACAGCAGAACCTCCTGAACCCAATTCATAATGAGCACATTGTTGCAACTACTCAGACTATCAGACAATGCAGTGCTACTGGAAATACATATACTGCAGTCTAATGTGAAACCTCCCCTGGCCTCCGACACACGCCCCATTGCATTAGCTGTTTAGGTTTAATAAAAAAAAAATTTAAAAAAAAGAGAATAAGTCCGAAGGTTGACTGTTGTCAAATGTAACTGTTCTGATACTTATTTTGTTGGAGTTGTTAAATGGAATGGGTGTACGTATTTTGCCAGGTCTATATAAAAACAAAAAAAATTTTGTAAACAAAATCATTTTACATTGGCCGCTCAATATGAAGAGGTTTCTTTGTAACAAATGCAAGGAAGATTTTTTGCAAAGTTTAATGTTAATGTTTTGTCCTCTTATAGTAATTTAATTTTTTTCATAGTTTAAAAAATATTTTAATGTTAATTATTAGTTATTATGCTGATTTCATATAGATAGGTTTTTAATTAGATGCACTTCTGTGAAATATCAAAAGAACTATTTTCTTTGATTTACACTGGAGGCATACTTATTTGACAGCAGATGTATCAAATTTGTTATAAAAGGTGCTTTTCATCGTACTACGAGAAGACACTATTTTGATAAAATTGTGAGTATTCAGGGGGATTTTTTTGTAATAATGCTGGAGGGTTGAGAAGATCTCCGAGTTTCTTTCTGTGAGGAAGAAACTGTTTAAATGACAGAATTGTATCAGAATGTGGTAATCTGTATGGCATAAATGTACCTAATTATCTGAACATGATGTAAACAATGCAAGCTTTATTTAAAATCTACAGTTTCAGATATTATTTGCATACCAGTTCCTCTGTTTTGAAGACTACTGATTCTATATGTGAGGCCACTGAACAGATGCTTTTAATTGTTCAGTGGCACTGTAGTTAGAAACTGAAGCTAAAAAAGAAGTGACTTGATTATTGTTAATTTTAAGTGTATGTGCTACTTATGCTGAACTGGACATACAGGAAAACATTCCATTTGGATGACTTTCTTCTATTCCAGGTCTTTTCCTACTAGTGGTTCAATCTGCTGCTCTTAGAAAAGATGATTTATAGAATGCAAGGAATGTAGCAACCTGCATCATTTTCCTTTCAAAAACATTTCCTTGTTGTTAAAGTGGATTTAAATTTTTACAAAAATTAGACAAGGCAGTGTAACTGGCACACCTCACTTGTACTTATTCCCAATTGTGTAGAATTTGAATAGGTGGCTAGATGGACCATTGCCATTTAAGAATGTACATCAGGGATCATTGTACCTCGGCTATTACATGGTGCCTTAAACAGAACTGAAGCTAAGACTTAGTACTTTTTGTTATTCTTAACTCTTAAATTAATTCAACAAGGTGTGCCTGTCATTTTCAAATTCCCTAAGAAGTAAGGACAGGTTACACAGCCTTCAAAAGAATAAAAGGATTTTTTTATTATTAAATGATTTTAATATCCCTCTTAAAATGACAATAGACCTATTTTTTCTCGTTTCTAGCTGGATTTCACTTTAATAGAAATAAAATTTTGCTTGGGAATTTGGAAAGCAAAACTAGCTTTAATACCAACTTCAAATGTCAAAATAGATTGACCATAGTCCCAAGCATGATTATATATTTTCTAAACCCTTGCCTACTTTTCATTTTAAAAACTAAAAAGAAATAAATGAGCAGGTACATAATGCAGTGCATGTTTTCAATTTCTATATTTTGTGGTGTATCAGCCAGATATTACATTTTAATGGTTAAATAATATCAGTTTATAGAGACCATATTAATTGACATTAAAGAACTCAAGTTTTTCTTCACAAACATTTCATTATGCAGACACATGAATTTGCTACACTAAAGTAGTGGAATTAAATAAGAAAAAGAAAAGCCAAAAAGTGAACGAGAACACAAAAAGATCAACTTTACAGAAAAGACTGTAAAAAAATTAGTATTCCTTTATTCTGGTTTATCTAGTGTGTCTGAAAATGACTTTAAAGTCATATATACCAAATGGGAGAAGAGCATGTAACATGGAAGTGTATTTATAGGAAACAAGTTTGTTGCTAGAGTTTACATATGCTCCAAATACAGCTGCACATAAACTAAAATGTCCTAACATTACTGGTGCACAAAAATAAATTTTAATTCCTTTGCAGAATTGTGAACCCATCCAGCTCATTCTGTGTAGGCATAATTCCTACTAATATCAGTAGATGGCTTTTGCCTCAGTAAAAAGTAAAAGTGAGGTTTATATTCATTATTTCTAAACTCATAAATGCACTGAATCTCATTATAGATTTTGTTGTCACATATATCGCTCAGTGTGTCCTGATTTTTCCTTAGAAATCAGCACATCTGTACCCTTCACCAAAAATGCTAAAACTAAGCTGTGATAAATATTTACTCCCCTTCATTGTGCATTATAAAATGTTTACAAGTAAAATAAAGTGAGATAATTCAACTTTTTTTTTAATTTTCAGCTTTTTTTTTTTTAATACTGTAGTACTTGTTTTAGTTTTTGTGTTCGTTTGTGTTTTCTTATTCTTATCCTTTCTTGGTTTAATGTTGAATTTGTTGTTGCTGAGAAAAGAGTACAATTGTAAAAGGTAAATCTAGATTGCTAAATATGGTGGGACTTGAGTATATTTCATTATTTAGCTCTCCACTCCACTCAGTTGCTGTCACAAAGTAAGAAACTAAACTAAACGAAAATCTGAATACCAAAATTAAATGTATTTTATAGCTTCTAAAAACCATGAATTATCAGGACAAATTGGAACTTTCACAGGTTCAGAAGACTGACTGGAGTCTGTATTCTTATGCTTAAATTCTAAAGATTTTGCCAGATATTTTAGAGCAACTGTCTTACTGCATTGTAAACTTAGAGATTTGGGGCTCTTTTGTTTTTACTGAAATTTTAATCAAACACTTAGATAAAACATTTTGCACACTCTTGCTGTTTAATAGCTGGGTTTTAGTAATGATTGGAGTAGAGAGATACGAATACCTCAGTGTGTATTCTGTAATGTGTAGTGTGTGGCTGCACTGCCACACCAGCTCTGAAGTCTACTGTCAATGCTATGGAGAGGTGTAGCGTGTGTCCACAGGGTAGACATTATGAGAGTTGACATGATTTATGTGTTTTATCTAATCTTGGAATGGAATCCAGAATAATTACTTTAGAGGCATTTCCTCCATTAGCACAAAATAGCACAGTGAACAGTGTGGGGGAAGAGGTCTTGTTGAACTACCTTTTCAAAGCACAGGGCCCAATTTTCAAAAGTTTTATATTTGTTATAATATTTTGTTACATTTTCATCTTTTGTGTGGTAAATCAGTTTTAAAACATATTTTTCTTTTTTTCAGTTTTTTTTCACTTGTACTGTAGCATGCTCTAAGCACCTTCATTTTTAAAAAGTTCCATAAAAATTTGGAAAATAGATGTTAATTTTTTTGCCTATAAAATGATGATTTACAGCATTACTGCCTTTAGTTCAAAAAACATGAGAAAATAATGCTCTGTCATTCAGGAATGCATAGGTCTATATACAAATTTAATTTAAAGCGAGGTATCTTTAAATTTCGAAAAACCCTTTTTTTTAATTTCCCTAGGAGAAATGATCTGATATCTTTGTCATTCTCACCAATTGACATCTGCACTGTTTAGAAAAAAATCCATGTTAGAGATGCACTGCAATCCAATTTAATTCAGAATGCTTTTACAAAACAGAATCAACCACTGAGAGCCATAAATGTGCTGACAAAAACCCCTAGATTTATTAGTAATATAAGTATACAACAATAATTTCAGAGTTTAAAATACAAATCTGAGAGAGCAAGATGAATTTCTGAAAATTGGGCCCTTGTCACACTAACAGGACATGCTCTTGTAAATGGTTTAAAGCAAATTGATACATGGAATTCTAGTATCTCCGCTAATTTGTTTGGTGATTTAACACTGACAATAAAAACTGGAATAGAAGCATAAACACACAGTGCTTAGTTCTAGTATTAGGAAATTAATTTGATATAATGCCTTGCATTAACCCTTTGAGCATTGTAAGTAACATGATGGGAACAAAGATTTTTAGATAATTTAACTAGTCCACTGAGCATATACTTTGAAATAGCTTATAGTGTTGTAAATTCTTTTTTTATTATGTCTGAAGTAAATACTTGCATACTATATGGGGATGTTTTTTATTAATAGGGGGCTCAGTAGTTGTAGGCAAAATATTCATTGCCATTGAGATGTACTGTGTAATAGAAAACAGTACTTCAGCTCCCTGGTTTTCATAATTGCATATATATATATATATATACAAAGAAAATCAGACATGATTCTACAGATAGGAAGTTGTCTACTTTAAGATGCCTTTAGAATATAAAGGTTTAGAAAATATATTCAGCTATTTTGAAAATCTCCTGAGATAGATTAGTATTGGAATACTCTGGTACTGTAAAAGAGAAATCTTTAGGATGAAAAGAAGGTTTAGTAATAATAAATTTTGCAGAATATTTGATGTGTTTGCATTTAAATTTTTGGCAGTGTTTGTGAGAAGCAGGAACAAAAAGTGCACAATTATGTTGATATTCCTTTTAAAACTCAGTCACTGCAATAATGACTAGCTAGAAGATGAAGGTATTTTATTAAATTTCACATATAAGGGTGCAGTTTGGATGGCCCTTACTGAATGTCAGAATTTTAAAAGCAACCTAGAAATTGCACGAGCAAATATTTTTAAAACCCCTTTGTTCTTACAATTACTGCTTACAGGAACAAGGGAACAAGTGTAGCAGCAAGTAAAGATTCTTTTAACTTAGAGATACTGATGCCACCTTACTAAGTGAGAACACAGTACATTTTCCACTGGTTTCTTGCAATATCAGTCAGCAAACACTAAAGCAGCTGTACTTCTTTAAGTCTAGCTGAAGGCAAAGAAAAAGGGTATCATTTAGAGTTATTTAAGGGAATTACGTCAGTAGTATAGTGCAAGTAAGTTGTAAACATTTTTGTCAGTTAATGCAAATTAATGCATAATTAATTAACATAAATGCAATACTCAAAGGGTTTTAATTTAACAACTTTTTTTATTCATAATTTACTGTAAATGCTTCTGAGTTTGCATGCCTTGATCATTGCTGCTAGTGATTTTATGTGCCAGTAGACCTGAGTTTAATTTACCAGTTTAACTAAGAAATAGTAAAAGCCACTTACAAAGTGACTGCCTAGTGTTTGTTTGAAGTAAAATATGCCTTAGTTTCAAAATTATCATTTTAACTCTTGTTTTATTCTGATTTTCTTTCTTTTTCCTGTTGAAAAAAATAAATTGGCATTTTGAGATTGGAAGCCCTGAGTAGTTAAATATTTGGTAAGAATTGTTCTTGGAGATTGCTCATTAAGGCTGAAATTCACTGTAGAAATCAAGGCCTAGAAAAAGCCTGTGGGCATCAAATGAGCCTCACTTAACACTAATTCAGGAAGATGTTCTTTGTATGTTTTTAAGCACTTTCTTGGTTATGGTGCAAACATCTTACAGGAATTTTCAGTTCTAGATTAATTTTACTCTGAAATAATAAATGTCTTTTTAGGAGGAATTTAGACTTCAGAGGAACAACCTTGAATGGATTGGTTTTTAACAGGAACTCAGTTCAATTCTTTTTGACTCACTGATACCAGCAAAGCTTGTTACACAAAGAATATTAATGGGTTCTCCAAGTAAAGTTTCCTTCCATACAATATTAAAGTGACTGCCTTGTATTTAAACATTAAATACTCATCTTAAAGTAACCCAGTTAAGCAATTTAAAATATGTTGGGAAAATATCACTTTGTACCAAAGCAAGTTGCCCATTTCCACTCACACCCACTGAAAATTTGGATTTACAGTTAATAACCAATGAGGCTGTTAAAGAAACTTCGAGTGCCTTTCAAAAACTTGGAAAATTGTGCCTGAGGTGGTAAACTTTAATTAGGTTAATTCTAGAGCTACCAATCAGTAATTTTATCATCACTCAGGGCTTTCTTACCTTCTAGGAAACTTCCCTTGTTGCATTTATTTTATACTGTATTTTTTTTAAGTGCCATCATTTAAATTTCACTTAGTAAGTGGCAGATTACATTATCCAGTCCCACAGCACAGAAACATCACAACACTAGGACATATTCAAATTCTTATTTTCCAGTTGACTGAATATATTATGTAAATGAGGTAAGCAACTTTTTGTAGATTGTATGTGTGAGATAATGTAATGTTCTTTTCCAGTTTTTGGGCTACAGTTGAATATACTTTTTAATTATTTAAAGAAGACATCTTTACAGAATAACGTGATGGTTTTTTTTGTATAATGTATTTGATTTTGTAAATACGTATTTCCTGATGTGATTTTTGTGACAAATGCTAAATCTTTTAGTATATAATGTCCTCTCAAAACTGGCAGGAGCTAAATAATAGTTTGTTGGCAATTTGTATTGTGTACTGTACAATAACTGGGGACCTTTTATAATTATAAAAATATATATTAACTTTTAGTGTGTTGTATAAAAAAATGACTGGAACATACTAAAGACAGTAGGATTTTTCTGAATATTTCAGACTTGAACTCAGGCTAGCTTTCTTGTGTTTTTCAAAACAAAATTGTGTCTTGTCTTTTAAAATCAATAAATTTGTTTTCTTGTTACAAACATATCTGAATGGCTTCAGTTTTTATATAGCTAATATTTTTGACTGTTGTACTGTTGATTTTGAGAGAAAAATTATTGCACTTTTGCCTTTGAAATAAGACCACTTTTTTTTTTTCTTTTCTTTTTTTTTAATATAACCGAAACAGAACTAAGTAACAAGTGTGTCTCAAATGGCAAAAAACTCAAATACTTTGAATCACAGAATCACAGGGTTGGAAGGAACCTCTGGAGATCATCTAATCCAGGCCACCCTGCCAAGTGCCAGTTCAACTGAGTTGCTGTCATACTCCCAGTAAATAGAGACTGTACACATTTCAATGTTAACAATAATTTCCCATTAGAGATTTATGTAGTTAAGAGGTAACAATGAGGGGCATGCAGCCTGGCCTCCAGGAATGAGTGGTGTCAGTTTGGTACCAGCAGAACTTTCTTCTGCAATTTTTGCTCTAAATATTCTGCAACATGCTAATCTGTTAGATGTTTTCACAATTTCACAAAACATAGTTGAAGGCCTAATCCTACCGATTCATATATTGTATGGGTCTCTAGTATGTGTTGCAGGCACTATATATGTTTCATACTATATTTCTTATAAAGAAATGCTGAGTCTTATTTTAATGGGGGAGGACCTACCAAGTAATAGATGCTAGAACATCAAAATAATTATTGGGATACCAAGATTAAAACAGGTATTTCACATAAAACTGTGGTAAAGGTAGAAGACTTGCATCCTAAAGCTTACTTTTCTCAGGATGTTCAGCCATAAATTATGGTCCACTCATTGCCTATTCTTTAATTTCAAATAAAGACCAAAAGCTTAATATAGTACAGTATTGGTCCCTGCATTGCATCTTACCAAACAAGACTACAACTACATCAATGACCAACTGCAACTAAAGAGTCATGGAATTTTCAAGGTTAGAAAATACCTTCAAGATCACCCAGTCCAACTGTCCAGTCAGTACTATCCCTGATACCCATAAACCACCAGATCCAGATGGTGGTTGAACGCCTCTTGAACACCTCCAGGGATAGTGACTCCACCACTTTTTTGGGCAAACTGTTCCAACCTCTGACCACCTTAACAGTGAAAAAATGTTTGTAATATCTAAATCTCCCCTGTCCAGCTGAAGATCATTTCCTCTTGTCATCTCACTGCAAGCACAGCAGAAGAGATCAACCCTGATCTCACTGTAACCTCCTTTTGGACAGTTGTAGAGAGCAATGGGGTTCACCCTGAGCCTCCTCAAGACTAAATAAACCCAGTTCTCACAAATTTTCCTCAGTGATACATTCTAAAGCTTTCATGAGCTGTGTTGCCCTTCTCTGAACACACTTCAGCACCTCAATGTCCTTTCTGAAGTGAGGGGCCCAAAACTGAACACATTTGAGGCAGCCTCACCAGTGTTGAGTATATGGGGACAATCCCTCCCTGCTCCTGCAGATCCAGGCCAGGATGCCATTGGCCTTCTTGGCCACCTGGGCACACCCTGGCTCATGTTCAGTCACTGTCACCAGCACCCCCAGCTCCTTTTCCTGTGGGCAGCTTTGCAGCCCCTCTGCCCCAGCCTGTGGCACTGCCTGGGGCTGTTGTGAGCCAAGGGCAGGACCCAGCCCTGGCCTTGTTGAACCTCACACCACTGGCCTTGGCCCATGGATCCAGCCTGTGCAGATCCCTCTGCAGAGCCTTCCTGCCCTCCAGCAGGTCAACATTTCCACTCAACTTGGTGTCATCTGCAAACTGACTGAGGGGACACTCAGTTGAAACACCCACATCATAAAGATGTTGATCATCCTGAAAAATGGCCCTGGGGAACACCATTGGTGACTGGCCAACAACTTGATTTAGTTTCATTCACCAGCACTCTCTGGGCCCAGCCATCCTGACAGATTTTTACCTCATCCAAGAGTCCACTCATCCAAGCCACTAGCAGCTTTTCAGGAGGATTCTGTTGGAGATGGTGTCAAATGCTTTTACTTAAGTCCAGATAGGCAACAGCCACAGCCTTCCCCTCATCTACTAAGCAGGCCTCCTTCTTTGTCACAGGAGATTGGGTAGGTGAAGAAGGACTTGCCTTTTGTAAATCCATGTTTGCTGGGCTTGATTCCCTGGTTGCCCTCCATGTGCCAGGTAATGGGCTTCATGGATTTCCTTCATAGCCATGCCCAGGACTGAGGTAAGACTGTCAGTGACAGCCCTGTAGTTCCCAGGATCATCCTTCCAAACCTTCTTGCAGATAGGCACTACATTTGCTTATTTCCAGTCAGTTGGAACTTTTACAGTAACTAGGACTGCTGGTTTGAGAGGGATTTGGCAAGTTGTTTTACCAGTTCCTTCATTATTCTGGGGTGGCTCTCATTGGGGCCCATAAACTTGTGAGCATCTAATTGGCACAGCAGGTCACTAACCATTTCCTCCTGGATTACAGGGGCTTCACTCATCATCCCATCACCAGTTTCCAGCTCTGGTAATTTCTTGAGCTGGGTATCCCAAGGACAAGTGGGAATGATATTAAAGACCAAGGCAAAGAAGGCATTAAGTACCCTCTGCCTTTTCCTCATGCCCTGTCACTCACTGCATTACCCTCTGCATTCCACAAATGATGAAGACGCTCCTAGACCCTCCTTTTGCTGTATTTATACGAACTTTCTTTGTTGTCTTTAACTGCTGTGGCCAAATCAAGTTCTAGTACAGCTTTGGCCCTTCTAATCTTCTCCCTGCATGATCTTGCAACATCTTTACAGTCCTCCTAAGTTATTTGATCCTCCTTCCAGAGATGATAGATTCTCTTTTTTTTCCCCTCAACTTCTCTGTTAAACCAGGCTGGTCTTTTTTCCTGATGACTTGTCTTTCTACACAAGGGGACAGCCTTATCCTGAGTATTTAATAACTTCTTTTTAAAGCACATCCAGCCATCCTGGACTCCTTTGTCCTTCAGGACTGACTCCAAAGAGATTCTGTCGATCAATTTCCTACATAGGCCAAAGTGCTAAATGGAAGTCCAAGGTGGAAGTTCTGCTGGTTCCCCTCCTTACTCCACCCACTACTGAATACTCTTACATTTCATGGTCTCTCTGCCCAAGACACTCACCACCACATCACCCACTAGTCCTTCTTTGCTCACTGTCATCATTTTAGCCCAGTCAGCAGCCAAGCCCCATGCAGTTACTTCCTCACTCCCCCACCAGTGGGATCAGGGAGAGAATCAGAAGGGTAAATGCCAGAAAGTTGATAAGACAGTTTAATAGGCAAAACAAAAGCCATGCACACAATCCAAGCAGAACCACTTATTCTAAGCGTGATGTCACATGGTCTGGAATATTCCTTTGGTCAGCTGGGGTCACCTGGCTGTGCCTCCTCCCAGCCTCCCATGCACTCCCAGGCCCCTCACCAGTGTGGCTGTACCAAAAGCAGAAAAGGCCTTGGCTCTGTGCAAGCCCTGCTCAGCAATAACAAAAACATCTCTGTATTATCAACCTGTGTTCAGCACAAATCCAAAACAGCTCAATGCCAGTCACTGCGAAGAAAATTAACTCTACCCCTGCCAAAATAAGCACATACACAAAAAAACCAGGTCTAGCAGCCTGCGATAGGCTCTTTCACCAGCTGTGTCAAGAAATTATCTTCCACATGCTCCAAGAATCCCCTGGTCTGCTTTCTCTCTGCCGTGTTGTATTTCTAGCAGACATTTTGCAAGCTGAAGTCATTCACACATAAAAGGGCAACCATGAGACTTCTGCCAGCCACTTGAACGCCTCATCTGCCTAGTTGGGTGGTCTGTAACAGACTCCCACCATGACATTCACCCTGCTGATCTTCCCCCTATCTTACCATAGGCACTCAGCCTTGTCATCATCATAAGCTTTTATCTCAATACAAGCAAATCACTCCGTAAGAGTGCTACCCCATGCTATTCTATGTTTACAGAATACTCCTAATTGGTTTACTAATTGAGAGGAGGCTTCATTTTCTAGCGGGTGCCTTGCTGAGACTGAATAGGATTTTCCCTGACACATACATGGGAAAACAATCTGTAGAGAGACATGGTCCCTAGTGGATCACATTCCAACTCCTGATATAGCCAACATCCTACATTGCTCAGCTCTTCTCCACTAACTTTGTTACCAGAAGGACCCTGTAAATTTAACCTCTGCTGCTGTTAATATTAATTGAACTGATTGAATTATGAAAGTTTCATTCACAGTAGCACAGATCCAGAGATCCAGACCTCAAAGCGTGAAGTACAGCTAAAACGTAGGAGAAACTTGAAAATACTGGGTATTGTAAGAAAACAGAAGTTAAGAAAGGTAATAAATTATTTCTATTACTTCTGTAAGGTAATTTTCTGCCCAATGTTAATATCAAATAAGTAAGATATATTCTACATCAAGTTATTTTAAGTGTATTTAATTTGACTTACCTAAAGCATTCACTTTAATTATGTAAAATCACATAGAGCCTGCAGCAATCCAGTGTATGTCAGTTGCTTAATTCTGTATCAAGGTCTATTCCAAAACCTACATGAAATATAAGCCAGTTATTTTTCCACAAAAGCATCTGGCCAAGGCAAGGAAGAAATCTTCATTTATTTTTGGCACTGTTAACTAGTCAGAGTTTTTATTCTGACTTGGTTCTGTTGGTCTCATGCAAAATTTTGCTAAATCCCATTGTATGTGTACTTTCCCAATACATTAACTAACCTAACATGTAGGAATTGCCTCTTCAAAAACCAAAACAACCTCTTCTTGACCAAAATGTGCTACTGCTGACATTTTATTCTAAATGTTTTCTAAGCAGAACTGTTCTAGTAAGAGTAACTCTGTGTATAGGCATTTGTCACAGGCACACTGTGCACAAGACCTTCTACTGCTTTTATGATCAGAGTTCATGGCAGATATAGTGGGTCATTGTTAGTAAAACTGACAGATTTTCAGAGATCTAGATGAAGAGATATTTAAAAACTTCAGTCTGAAATTCTGCAGCTGAATGTTACCTTTCCCCACAATAAATGGTGTCCTCACAGAGTGTGTTACAAACAGTTGAAAAAGCTGCTATAGCAACATGTTGAAGTCAGGATCACAGATTGTGTTGTTACAATACAGGCATTGAATTTACTGATCCATGACAGCATTCCCTTCCAGTGAACTTCTTGGTTGACTATTCTGTGTGTCTTTTGAAAGCATAATTCTTCTACCTGCACATTTTACCTCCATCCATTTATCATGGCAAATTCAAATACATGCTTTGCTACACCAACAAATAGACAAGAAAAAGCCTTTATTTTGGATGTTTCTGCTGACAAACTTACTAGAATAACTAACAATATCTATGCTGCATAATGTACCCCAATCAAGCTTTTCTGTCTTTTTCCTGTTAAAGAGAATTAACTGATTTAAATTTCCTTGAAGTGTGGGTGGAGTTTTCTTTTTCGTAAAAATTAAAAAGTGGTTAAATTGGTAATCCATTATAGAAAAATCCCATTGTGATGCCTGAAGGGGAAAGAACTGGTCTCATTTAACACCACCAGATCTGATTCCTTTAAAACCACTAAGCATGATTGTAACTGTAGTAGCTCTCAACTTTAAAAGCAATGGGGCTCTGCAGAGGTGAAAGTCCAGCTGGGAAAGATGTGACATTCAAACCTAATTCTATGTTATAGCACAGGGTATGCATGTGAAACAAATGCCAGTTGATCTGGCCTTCAATGTCAAAGCAGCAACGCAACAATAATGTTTAACAGAACATTTTGTTGTACCTCTAGACTTAAATTTGGTTTTAAGTATAAAATATTTGCTTTAGCAAGAGCTACCAAAAATCTAGTGTTTATAGCATTAGTGACAAGCTTGTTGGTAGCATTAATTCGATACTATGGATACTGCTGCCTTTGTTGACGGCCAATGAAAGACAAAATTGCATTAAAAACTATTTTCCTATTACTTCCACAGATGAGTTTTGAAAGCAAAATGGTGCCCGCACAATAAAGTATTCACAACAACGTAGCAGTTTCAGGTGAGCAATATCTTGTGTAGTGTTTACAGTCAAATTTTGGTGGAGTTGACCATATGAGGGATATGGTGGTGACTTGTTTGAGCAATAACCCTTGAAGTTATTTCCTCACATTCTTCAATAACACATAGTTTAAAGAGATTGATGGAAATCTGGATAAGAAAATGGTAAAAAATTACAAATGCAGAACGTAACTTAAATTGATAATCACTTGGGTTTGTTTTTGTTTGTTTTTTGCTGATTCACTGAACAATTCAAGAAGTGCATTAAAGGCTAAAAGGAATATAAAAATTTCCTGTCTTTAGTAGACCAAGTTCACACTACATGTTGTTGTTCAAACTTTTAGGAATATAGGTGGGTTTTTTCAGACACATTTTCCTCTTATTTGGTTTGATAATTAAAACTAATTTATGCCTTCAGAAAATGCATTTGCCCAGTGTATGTTTGATAAAGGGCTGCAATACAGAAATTCCCTCAGACCTCCTCCCTGCATGATCCCTTCCTTCCTCAAAAACACATATATTAGGTTCAGGAAGCAAGCTTGCAGCTGGAAACTAGTGTACTGGAGCCAGAGACATATAGTTGTTCAGGGGTTTAGTGGTGGTGCGTGAAGCTGGAACCAAGGCTGCAAGTTGAAGCCGAGGCAGTAAAAGCAGGAACAGCCATTGCCTCTGTGGGACACTGTTTATCTTTTATAGGCATGAGAAGCTGCTGAGGACTAGGTGGTCAGTGTCACATTTCTGCAGTCATCCAGTAAAGATCCTTACCGGATCTTTAAAAACATACTCTTCTGTCTCCTTGTATGTGTGACTTACCCCTCCAAACTAGCCTTGCCAGGATCTTTTTCAGAGCATTGTGAGCAACAGCAATATCTTGCCTATTGCTCCATTTTATTACTGGTGTGTCATCAGGTTCTCGCATCTAGGAGAGCTAAAACTCTATCTGCACGGCACTTTCCTGCTTATCCACTAAACTTCTACAATCCTTACCTGGCATTTGCCCTGTATTTCAGCTACCTTTAGATACCTTCTTCTGTGTTAAACAAATGCAGTGTTGCCTTACCTGTATTATCCAACCTTTCACTGCAATAATGAATTTAACATACCGGAAATCTCTGTTATTTGGATTAGATGTTAATTAAGAGGCTGTGGAATTGGCTTTGGGCATAAGTAATCCTGCTGAGTGCCAAAGTGTGCAGTAAGCTATGCATCTGACCACACACGCAGACAGCCCTTTCCTGCTTTCATACAGGGGTAAGTAACATCAAATTCCCTTAGAGAAGAATCAATAGATGATTGTTATAGATCAACCCTCTCAGTCGTTAGTGGAAGCAGAGGTTCAGCAACGTGTGTGTCACTTCTGTACATTTTGTGGCTAAAGCAGCTCAGAGGAACAGTTCTCTGACGAACAATTCACTTTGTAGCTGGAGATCGTCACTTTGTACAGACGCAGTCCCTAGAATGCAGTCAGGGTGGGTACATCTGCTTCCTTTCCAGACAGGATAGCCCTAATAAGCATTTGGGTCCAGAGATTACAGACAAACATGCTACAAAATGTCTGGAAACACAAGGAGCTAAGGCCATCTTAAAATTCACACAGTACTTTTAAATTCAAGAGCATTTCTCAAATATTAATCAACCTTCCTAGTGTATTTTTGACAAAGAGACGAACATACATACGAAAGTAATTAACAGGGTTTTGCGGGTGGTGGTTTTTTTTGAGGGGAGGGGGATTGTGTTCGGATTTCTTTGTTGTTGTTGTTGTTCGGTTTTTTGTTTGTATTTTGTTTTTTGTTCTCCTTTCACCATGACGGGGCGGGGGTGGCACTATCTAACTCCAACAAAAACCACACAATCTAGGAAAAACTTTTATAGCAAAACAGCGACACCCACTGCTGAACATCACAGTTACACTCTTACTCTCCTCGAAAATGAAGCGAAGGGGAAAAGACACAGAAGGGGAAGCCAAATGCCCAAGGGGCTCGCGAAGCTTCTCCCCACATCGCTGCCACGAACCTCCGGCCTCAACACAAGCCTGCCCCAAGTGCCGCGGTCATTCAGCAGGGAGACGCGGGCGGAGGGAGGAAGGGTCTCACGGTGTCACCGCCTCCTCGCCTCACGTGCCCCGCTGCCTCTCCTGGGCGCGGCGACACGGCCGGGGGAACGGTCGGGAGGCGCGGGATCACGGCCAGAGCGTGCTGCGGGTGGAGAGAGGAGGGCGCGGACGTGGCTGTGACACTCGGGTGGGTATCGAAGCCCCTCGGCGCTTTCTCCCGCGCATCGCCGCCCAGGGCTGGCTCCGCATCCCGCTCCGCCAGGAAGCATCAGGACCCTAAAGGCACTGGACACTTCTTGCTGACTGCTCGGCGGGAAGAGGTGCTGTGGCTCACGGACTGTCAGCCCTGCAACCAACCCCGGTGCGGTGCGAGAGGCTCCCGCCGCTTTCCCTCGCCTTCCCCAAGCGCCGGCCCTGGCCATGAGCAGGGGCCGGGGGGCGCTGGGGCCGCGTCTCTCCCGTGTGAGATAGCTTGGGGCTCAGCAAGGCAGCCCTGGCCAGGCCGGGGTCACTTCAGCCCCTGGAGCAGGTGGCTGTGCGAGGGGCTTTCCTCGTTGGTGCTGGCGGCGAAGATGCAGCGGCACTCCGGCAGAGGATCAGGCCGGCAGCCGCTGGGATCCCGCGGGGCGCTGCCCCCGCACCGCTGTCGCCCAGCAGCGAGGAAGCGCTTCTCGGCTGTCGGAAGCTGCTCCGTTGGGGAAAGGTACAGACTGACGTCTCAATATCGTTTCTCCTCCCTGTTCTTGAGTTTGTAACTTAAGGCAGGGATGGTCAGAAGAGGTCTTTCCCTCTTATCTGAAGGATAGGGTCTTTTCTTGCTGTGGAGCCAAATGTAAGAGACAAAATAACCAACCGGAAAGGAAAGGAAGTAATGGAAGCCAAACTGTAGTAGTATGAACATAACCACGTTTGGTTTTCTGCTGCTGCTGCTAGTTGGACTCCTGTGCTGAAACGGCAGCTGAGCACAGCAGTGCCTTAGGATGCACTGTGCTGCTGGGGAAGTCCAGACTGGTCCAGAACGGTACTGCTTAGCCCTGAAGTAATTCTCTCTGCCTCTGCTATTTGTAGATAGACTGGCTAAAGATGCACAAGTGATGTCTGCATGGACACCTTTACTGACTTTATTGAAAGTAATCTTTCTTTCAAGTTCGTGTCTTTACAGGGCAATAGCACAGCAGAAATTTTAAAATAAAACCAACTGCTTGAATCTAGGTGATGGGAAGATGATGAAAAAATACCCCACCTGAAATTGCTGTATGTATAGAAAGCAGTTAATGAGGTTGATGAATGATACCAATCTGGAGCTGTTCTAGCCATGCAATGCTTGTTGTGGTTTTAATTTTTCAAAATGGGTCTCAGTAACTTCTGAAAGGATTGAAGGAATAGATATTTTATAGTTGTGCTTGGTTTTTAGTCAGCAATGGAAATCAGTAATTAATGAAAAATCAGTATCAGTACCGGCACATGAACTTGTGTTTTCAGTAACCTAACATCATTTAAGAAGGTATGAGTGACATAAACTGACCACTAATCACAGCTGATATGGGCTTCTGTCTTGCATTGTATTACTTAGAAGACTGATCTGTCGTTACTGTTCTCTTGGTGTTTCCTTTCATACACGTTTTTGCATGTGAAAGAAAGACCTGCTTGGATTCTCACCTCAAACAGAGCTACTCTCAGAAATCTGCACCAAAGGCAGGATGTGCCCCAAGCTCTTCCCCTGTCATTCATAATAGGCACCAGGACCATGCCAGTGCTGAAATAATAGTGAATGTGGTATCTCAGTAGCTCATGCGTTTAGGAGTGTTGAGGCTAGGCATAAACAAGCATAGTAAGAACAGTATGAAAGTACTGGTGTTTGATTGCTTAGAACAAGAAAGTCTAAAGGATGCAAAAAAAGGTCAGTGCTGACATCTAAGGAGGATTTAATTTCTCATAGCAAACGGCAGTCTAGACTGACAAATACCTGCTCTGTATTCAGCTTAAGTACTTAATTCAGGAACACTGAAAGCTTTAGGGGTGCCTTTGCTTTTGGCAAACTCTGTCCCTTGTCCTTAGATGTCCAGAGCATTCATTGCCTGGCAGGGGCCTGCAAGTCCATCAGAGGTGTTTTGCGAGCATTGTACCGCACAACCTCAGGCAGCACCTTGGCTTGTTACTGTGCTTTGATGTCCTTACCACAGGCACTGACCTGACGTGGGACACTGAGAGAATGACAAATGTATATCCGCTCTTGCTTTTCCTGTGGCCATAATCAATTTTACACCAGCATTTCCAGAACAGATGAATTTGGTATCTCTCTCCAGAAAGGCAGTGGTCTGGGGAAATTTGGATCTGGTGAGGCTGAGCAGGGGTCAGAAGAGATGTGAGAGCAGCACAGGCAGAGCATCAGGATGGGCATGCAGCTTTTGCATGTGCTTTGAGCGTGGCCTGGGCTAACTGGGTCAAGGATAACCTTATTGCAAGGATTGTAACCACATCTCACAATCCATGATGAAAGTTGCATAGATCAAAACCTTATCTAGATCCTCTAGATTTCTCTAGGCACTAACAGGACCACTTAAAGTTTGTTGATATCATATCTTCATGAGGTTTTATCTCATCTTGAGCAAATACGGCTAACCACAAAGACTTTCAGAGTGGAAGTTCTTCACAGAAGTAAGGGATTTTTAGAGTTTTGCAGACTCCATAAATGTAGACTCCTGTGTGGTACAGCAGCAAGAAAATATTTGTCTTGTGCAGTCTCAAAACAACACCTGAGTATTTCCACCTCTTCCTGTACTCAATAAATAAGAAAATGCCACCACTCTTGTCTTACAGAAGAAACTGAGGGAGGGTACAGCTATGACTTACTACTCATGGAATAAGAAGGTTAGTTTTGAGACCCTTCTCTCACTACACCAGTGACTCTGATTTTGCCTGTGAAATGACAAAGAAAGGGGAGCAGGGCACATGGGAAGAAAGAACTGTTGAAAGGCTGTAAAATGCGGTTAAGTAAAATTAATCTGACGTTAGAATTCCAGGCATCTGTTCTGATTGTGCAGCTTTAGTTGAGGTGATAAATGACCCCCACAGGTAAATCTGATTATAGCTATACCACAGGAATGTGCAGTCAGTTTTCAAGCTTTTGCCTGAGTAAACAGCAATTTGTTTGAGACCATTTGCAAATCAGGGATTTTTGATTAGCCACTAGGAAAAGTCTCAGACGTTGCTCCCAGACTACTGCATTGGATGCTTCAATGCTTTGAAAATAGGAGCTTGTGCCTGAGCAGACTGAGCTTGCTTGGTTCACTTACTTTATTTAAGTGAGTATTTTGCCAAAGATAAAAAGCCCCTTATATGTGAGAACTCCAGCGAGATGAAACAGTATTTTGTGACCTCTGACAATTTGTTGGGTCTATTTCTTACAAAGCAAGTTGAACCCCTCTCTCTGATCAACTTCACAGAAAGCACTAGCAGCTATGTGATGCGGCAGAGGGGGAGGACAGCAAAGGTGTATCTCTGCTGGCCCAGTGCCAGGCCACCTGCTCTGTAATCTAAGAGCAACTATTTCTAGTAAAATTTAATTGCCAGAGCTAGTCTTGGCTGCTGCTCCACTTCACTCCTGCCAGCTGCAGAACCACTGTACTTCCTGCTCCACATGTGCAGGCAAAATCATTATACATACTTGGCCTAACATCGGTCTGTGCGTTTATCCAGCCTCCACCTTCTCTCTCTCTGGCTGCAATCTTGACCAAAGTCAGCAGTCAGGAGTGGTTTTTTTCAGGTTTGTCTGATTTTCATGCTATGAATCCAGGGAACAATTAGTTTTTTTTAGGGCAAGAGCAAAAGTGCTGGCCCAGGCAGACTGTTAGATAACTATTTTTCTCTAAGCTTTAATCACACAACCAGCACAAGTATCCATAGCTAAGGTTCAATGGAGCAGACAACCACAATATTTGCAGGTGACAGAGGGATTGCTGTTGCCACCTCTCACGCTATTTTGCACATGGGCCTCTTTTGCTGGAAAAGCAACCTATTTGCAATGACACTGTTTCCAAACTCTATACAATACTGCACCAAAGGATTAATCCCTTTACTCTTCAGTACCTTCTTGACTGGATAATCTAGTTCTATTGAGTTTCAGCCAGAGACTGCCCACATATTATAAGACTGTTTCTCTTTTGACTGGTAATGGCTGAGCTGTCTCTCCCTGATGTACTGAAAAACAGACTCCTTCTTATCCCATATTACAGCAGGAATTTACCTTCGATCCCCAAATTAGTCAGACCTTTGGGTGTGAGGAACTGAAGGTCTGTGCTACCATTGATCCAGGCAGTGCCCAGTGCCTCTGCGGAGTGAGCACAGCCGGTCTGTCACACCCATGGCAGGCAGGGATGCCCTCTCACCAGCACCAGGATTGTTTTCTATGTCCCGCTGGCTCTGAACCCTGTCCTGCCAGGGCCCGCCATCCACCCTGTGCTACCCCCTCAGCCAGGTCACTCACAGGAACAATGGGGCTGCTGGTGGCACTGGGGCACTGTCCTTACTCCTCAGGGACGTCAGGTCTGAAGGAATTGGGGAGCCACAGAAGGGAGAGGAGGCCGGGGTAGCTGAGGGGGTGGTGGGGCTGAGGAGGCTGAGAGGAGGTGGTGGGGATATCGGGCCTGGGGTGGCTGAGGAGCATGGTGGGTGTGGGCTGGCAATGCTGAGGGGACATGAGGAAACCGATGCTGTAAATACTCAAAAAGCACATTGTTCGCAGTATCTCATTTGTGATGAGAAACCGAAACACATTGTTTGAAGTTTCATAAACCATGAAACAGTTTTCTTACCAAGGAGAGAAGTTGCTCAACCAAGACAGGAGGCCATAGGTCAACTTGCAAGTCATGTCCTCAGGTGAACTTGTGGCCGTAAGGGATAAAGTGAGTTGGAGGCCATCCTGCCAATGATCCTCTTGTGACAATTCCCCAATTTGTGTACGCAGCCCAACTATGAGGTATACAGCTTTGTGTATATAAGTTCTAAGAAGGGGTGGAGAACTCTGGAACTTTGCTGGCGTGTGTTTGGAGGAGTGGTCCCCATTGCACTCAGCACTGAAATGAAGTAGCGATTGCTTTCTCATACTGAAATCGCGGCGTTAGAGGGCTGTATTTTTCCCGGCGTTGCGGGCCGGAGCGCTGAGAGGAGCGCTGAGGGGAGCACTAGGGGAGCGCTGAGGGCGCTGAGGGCAGCGCCGAGGGGAGCACTAGGGGAGCGCTGAGGGCAGCGCCGAGGGGAGCACTAGGGGAGCGCTGAGAGGAACACTAGGGCACGCTGAGAGGAGCAGTAGGACAGCTCTGAGGGCAGCGCTGAGGGGAGCACTAGGGGAGCACTAGGGCAGCAATGAGGGCAGCGCTGCCTCGCCGTGACCCCGCAGCGCTGCCCTTTGCTGGCGTGTGTTTGGAGGAGTGGTCCC
>JAHLSL010013598.1:3415730-3440188 GCA_025920805.1 Petroica traversi | reverse complement strand
CAGGCCGAGGCCGGCCACGGCGGCGGGCGACAGCGGCCGCGCTGATGGGCCCCTGCACCACTTCTGGAACCCGCACTTTCGCTTCGACCGCCCCGACCTCCTGGTGAAGATCAAGAGACTGACCAAGGCCAACAAGGAGAAGCTGGACGCCGGCCTGGAGGTGACCAGCCGCCTGGCCGACGACTTGCAGCACATTACGGGAAGGGGACTTGCTGCTGTCGCCCACGTCCCTCGGCGAGGCCGTAAGGACCGGTGAGACGGGGCGGGTCGCGGGTGGCCGCGGTCGGCATGGGGGTGGCATCAACACAACATTGGTACTGCTCTGGGGGGGCGGGTCAGCCGCCCTTGCTGGTGGCTGCTCGGGTCACACAGTGTAAGAAAAGGGTTGCTCTTCAGGAAGGTAGTTCTGCTTCCAGTAAACACATGGAATGCAATTACAGATTGCTACGACTGTGCTGCCTATATATAAATACACAAATATCAATATATGTGTCTGAATATCTACATACCTCTCATTGGGTAACTCACAGGTCCTATTTATATTACCTACAATGAATGATGTGGTTCATGTGTGTTTCAGTGTGCCTGTAGACTGCCAGCAAGGACCTAAAACTAATATACACGCCAAATTGTCCTGAGATAAAAGGTGCAACGTGCATCCTTTGGACTGTTTAAAATCTTAATAATTTAAAAAAAAAAAAAGTTGCCCAAAACACAAGTTCAGTGTGGTTTGAAAATGAAGAGGCCATTTAGAAAAAAATTCTGCAACAGTTATGCTTTTTGCATTTTGTATATTCAGCTGTGGGAAACTATATAGTATACAGAGAAGAATGGAAAGGAGAAAGGAAAACTTTGAGATCTAATTTAGGAACACAGAAACTGAGTTATTTTCAATGTACTCAAATTCAGGAAAAAAGTTCACAGACAAGTCAGTTATTATCTCAGTAAAATGGTGCTCAATGCAATATGCTAAAAGCTATTATTCATATTTCTAAGATATGAATTGTTAAGTAACACTCATTTATATGAACTGAAAATATATCCATGGACACTTCGTAAACTTCAAAACCATGCCTTTTCCTACAAATAATATTTCATCAGGCTCTGTCTCTCCTTTTTGATTCTTTTGTTTGAAATTAGCCTCTGATCTTATTTCAATCACTCACATTACACAGCTCTTGGCCATATTGCTTTTCTGATAACACTAAAATGTGCTAACATGAGGCCTGCCTTAGAGACCTCTTTCACCTTTCATCCAAAGAAAAATTCCCCAGCCCAGAGCATCGCAAACAGTAGTAGAATTGCTTGGTCCATTCCTGGGGTGGCTGAGGATCGTGCAGCCCAGCAGAGACCAATGTGACACTGGTGCCCTGCATTAGCACAACAAGGGGAAACAGATGAGATCATCCAGAAGATCTTCCTAATTTTGAAATGGGAATGAGCTCAGAGAGCCTGGTGTATTTGTAAAGCTTGTGCAAAAGGCTGTTTGATTCACGTAACGAAGGAAGCTATTTCTCTGCAATACACACAGACTGGCTGTTGCCAGCACTGCCTCATTGCTCTCCACTCCACATGGACAATTCCTACCCAAATCTTCAGTCTATGTTGTCACCTCTCTTTTCTAAGACCATTTCATAATAGTGAGGAGCAATTGAATAAGTGAAATAAGACAGCCTCTCAAACCTGCAAGACTTGTTTAGAGGCTTAAGTACAATACCCAAACAGGTATCTAATTCACAGCCTGAGGTGTCCTTCCATGAGTTTACTATTGCAAATCACTGAGTCTTGGTGCTGCCTAAGGATACCATGGGTCCCCCAGATCTCACAGTTACTGTGCCATACATGGAAAGAAAAGTTGCGTTTTACAACTTAGGTAAAACTTAATGTGTTCAGGGCAGTTACTATGAGAGAAAGTTCACAGGCTTTTGTGATTCTGGGATTCAGATTAGATAATCATAATGCTGCTTTCTGGGCTCAGCTCCCCTGAATCAGAGCCAAAATTGGCACATATGAATCTTTTAAATAAAGATTTAGAAGTCTAATTGTTGCAATGCATAGTTCAGCAGTTGCGAGTCATTGACTTGTTTTGGGGTTTTTCCCCCAATGTCCTCATAGTGGACAGAAATGAAAAACTTCTGACCAACACTGTCTTTCTACATTTTACCTGGAGTGGCCATGGCAAACCGCTACATGAAGAAGACAAATTAGTGAAATTATCATGAACCACAGTTAATGTGCCTCTGACATGGTGATGCATTTAACTGCATTCTTAAGGACATGTTTCTCTTTTGGGGGAGTCACTCAGACCTTAATTGTACTAAATACAAACATATTTTCTAAGGTAGAGAGGAAGGGAAGGAGAGGGAGGTTTTCTCTATCTTTTAAAAAACACACAGAAGAGAGATGTCTAAAGGAAAATGCAAAATGACAAATGCTGCATTCTGTCATCTCACCAAATACATATCTTCCTTGGTGCTGCAAGTGGGAACGGCAACTGGCAAGTACAGTTGAAGGGTGTTTAAAAATAAAAACCACCAGTGTACCAGAAGATTTTAAGTGTTACATCATCAATGAATCTTGGAAACCACTGTTCAGGGGACCACTTACAGCCACAGGAAACATCTTACCTGTCTGCTCAGGGGGCAGAAACATCATAACATGACAACAGCCATGACAGAGTGAGCACAGCCAGTGCTAGAACAGGGGAAAAGACCACAGGCAGACTCTGGAAACACCTGAAGCCTGGGAAGGAAAGCATCTTCTGAAAATTGAGGCAGATCAGACACATACAAGAAGAAATGCTTATCTAAATTGGAAATAAATTTGAAGAGACACTGGTGACCCTGCACTGTGTCTAGAACCATAGTCATCTAGCAAAAGTTCTTCACTGCCTCTCTGCCCGCCAGACATGGGGTGCCTCTGATGTCACTGTCAATGCTGTGACATTCCTGTCTTTCATTCACACAAGTCCCTGTAACACAGCACAGTGAGCAGAGTTCACAATGACCTGTGACTCCCTGGGGGACCAGGTTGCTTAGGGATGATGAAATGTCCCTGCCTGTTGTTACGCCTGAGATTCCACATATTTCTCACTGCATGTTGTGATCATAGTGCTGTTAAGTCATCAGCATGACATCTGTGCAGCAAACAAGTTCTGTTTGCCACCAATCTGCGAAGATAAATGGAAGCAGAACCACAACAGCTTATTCAGTGATAAATGACGTTTTTTTGGCTGATTTAAATTACTTTTCTTTCAGCTTTTTAAAGGTCAGCCACCTCTGAGTAATAGTGTACCCTCAAACTCTTAACTGGAGATCCAAAAGTAGGGTAAAAGTGAATGACCTAAGGGATGGATGGATGCATGGATGCATGGATCCATGGATAGGAGAATGAATATAATGTTTCCTCCATCCCTAACAGCATTATTCCAGCACACTGAAGTTCTGTATAAGCATACTGTACCTTCTCAAGACACTTATGCCAAAACGCAGGGGGAAGAAAGAAAAACTGAGAGACATTAGTCTGTATTTTAAAATAAAGGGATTTGGTGCCATTAACTGTTGCAATTCCATTAATTTCTTTATAAAAAGCTGAAAATCTAGTTTAAAAGAAGGAAGAGACTAGTGAGAGATGCTAAAAAACAATTGGTGTGACCAGAAAACTGTTGCCAAGCTTGCCAAGTTTAGAAAACCCAAATACCTAAGAACATAAAACATTCAGGTAATTTTTTTTTAATGGAGCAGTCACAGTGTTGCCCTGGAAGCGTCATTTAATCTATATTCTGTATTTGAATTAAGACATTGCTAGTGTAAAATACACCCTGTTTCAGGTTTTATACCTCCCAGGAGCAAGAATCAAAAGGTAGGCAGTAAATGCTTGTAGATAAAGGACTTGACTCTTTGGTAATCTCTGTGCAGGACATTTCCAGTGGCCGAGCTGATGTGTGGTCAGGTGTTCTCCCTGGAAAAGAGAGACCTAAATTGGATGAGCAACAAGACAGAAAGGCAAGGAAGGTCAGGAGGAGTTTTTCAGGCTTGCAAAGGAAGAAGCAGGGACATACCTATGCACCACACTATGAAAGAACAGAAGCAAAACTCATGCCTGGACATCTGTAACAGGCAAGTCTTCTTAGTGTAGACAAATTGCCAGCAGGGATAAGAGCAACATGAAGGAACATCCTCAAGTGCCAGAGAAGAAGTTAGTGTATACCCTACTTACTGAGCAGTCTGTGGCTGACCTGTCTGCTGCAGGTCTATTCGTCATGGGCAGACTTAAGCAGAGAGTGGTGTTTGAATGGTCTCAGTGACATTCTGACTCTACTTGAGGTTCAGTGACCAAAATAATACAAGGCTCAAAAAGGTTAATTCTCACCTTCAACCTGTAAACCATTTATAAATCATTTATTAAATAAAGCCCTTGAAATTATTGGACTGCTTAGTGTTTTTACTGCTATGTGTGCATGACATTAATAAAAGTACCATGGAATCCAGTTGGTGGAAGGAATATAACTATGTTATGGTATTCCTGATGACAAAAGTAATACAGATTTTCCCCAAGATGTGATTGTCCCACTAGAAAAATAAACAAAGCATAACTGCACTATCTCTTTTTTTCTGTGTAAAAATCACAGCAACAGTTTTGTTTCTGAAGAAGACTGGAATTCCAAACTGGAATTCCAAATGTTCATTACTTTTCAATCAACACTTAGCATCTTGATCTATATTTCAAATAATTCTGTTGAAATAGAGACATATTTTTCCTTTATTCATTAGTATCAGCCACTGGACTGCTTAGATCTTATTTCTGTTGATGCTTTTGCTTCAGTTATGTGAATTTTCTGTAATTGCACCTTGTCCTTATTTATAAGTCTGTTATTACATTTATTTATCAGCATTACGATCAGAAAAATAATAGATAAATATTCACTTACAACTAACAGAGTGGGAACAGAGAATCTTTTAAAACCACACTTTATGGCTCTGTAAGGGGATAAAACAGTGCAGCAAGTAAAGTTTAAGGGTGACATATGAGACAAGCCATAATGTAACTCCATTGGACATTCTATCTATTTTACTGTAAACATTTGATTATGTCCCGCTCCAACTCTAAAATAATCTCATTTCAAATTGCAAAATCAGCTTCTGAGAATTTGAAGGCATGTTGAAATTTGTGCATTGAAAGTTTGCAGCCAAGAAAAACACTGGAAGAAAAATCCACCTCATTGCTTAGCCTAAGGAAGTCACAGTAAGGAAAATTGCTCGTGGTCGTCATTGCCAGAACTGGATACAGACTGGAGGGCAGTAGGCTACTGCCACACCGTGGTGGAGCAGAATTTTTGTGGGGTTTACAGACATTTCTGACAACACGAATAGAGAGCATTGGGAATCCCCAGTCTGTGTACACAGCCTAAACACAAAACAAAGAACTTTCCAGCATAAAAAGTTTAGTATTTTTAAAGCAACTAAAAATTAAGTCCTATAATGAAAAGTGCAGTGTAAATTTACTCCATTGACTGCTGAAGATGTTAGTTGCACTGTAACACTAATGGAGGCCTAACCCGGAACAAAGGTCACAAAGACTCTGAATGAACAGACAGAAAGGCAAATACACATATTTAGAGCTGTTGCCTTTTAATCAAAAGAGAGAAGACAGAATAAGACGTCATGGGTGCTGTGAACAACCAGTTTAGTTTTGTTACACCCCCACAATGGTTGCAGAAGCACATGGGGGTACATGTGCAGGAGGCAACTAGAAGAAGCCTTGTCTCGGGGTGGGGGGGGTGGTTTCAGGATTTCGCCTGGCAACACTTCATGTGGGACAGTGCATAGGAGACCCTGAACTGCCCAGAAGGGGTTCTCCAATCACACGGTGAAAGGTTGAACTGGTCTCCTGTCAAAGGCAGGCTTTGGAAGGAGCCAGAGGCATAAATAGCAAGTGCATCAGAACCGCACTGGGGTTTTTTGAAAGTTGTTCTTTGACTTTTGGTTTGTGGCTTGGCATTTTTTTGAGACTGTTTTTGCTTTTGAGGCTTGGTTGTTTGCAACTTGCTTTTTGAAACTTGCTTTTGAGTTGGGGCTGTTTGAGTCTTCTGCTTTTTCCCTGGCCTCAGCGTGCCTTTTGGCTCTCCTGCCTATGCCGGCTCTTGCTCGCTCACACGTCTGTCCTGCCTCCCTGTGTCTCTGACCAGCTTGGTCTGAAAACGTCCCTGCGTCGTCTCTGCGTCCCTCCAGAGCCACCTGCGTCCAGCCCTGCCATCCCAATCCAGCCAGAGGCTGCGGCAGCTGTGGGCAGACAGGCAGCCAGCACACCCCGTGCTGCCTGCTCACCGACAGCACTACCCTCCATTGCTGCTGGTAACATCCCCTTTTCCACTCTGTCTGCTCTCTCTTCCCTCTTCCCCGTTCCTTTTGCGCTTTCCTTCCTCTTTTCCTGTCTCTTCTAGCCCTCTTTCGTTTCCAATAAACGGTTCACAGATGCAAGGTTTGCCTTGTTTGGCTTAATTTGGTTGCCAACCATCCATTACTAAAGAAGCTCTTCTCAGTTCCCCACAGTGGAATGTGACAGGTGCCCCAAGATGGGTCAGGGCTGAGGGCTGTGCTGCACATTCTGTCGGAGCCATGGGTGTGTAGACACTGCAGACCCCAAGACTATGGCCGCACGGATCACGTGGACTTCCAGGAGGAGCTGTGCAAGTTCCACCTCAAGAGCTTCACCTGTGATGGCAAACTCAGCAGGTGGAATTTTTATAGCCACCACCACGACTTCTGAGGTTTTGAGGTGAACTGTTCTGCCCGCCACTATGGCTGACCTCAGGGAACAGGGGACTTCATCCTAGCCCTGAAGTTTGGAGGATGGGAAGTGTTTCCTCAGTGTGGGAATGCATTTTAGTTTTGTCTTGTTTATTGTGAATGGTTTTTATGCAGTTGGTATAACTAGAGAGAGAGCAAGCCTGGATCCAGACCTGTGCTACAACACAATGCTGCATTATAACACAATGCTGGCTGCTGGGGGTGGGTGCTCCCTGAGCTGGGGCTGTAAGGTAGGTGCCAGGCTGGGCTGGAAGGATGTGGTTGTGTAGACTTGGGGAAAGGACCAGCTGGCCTGGGAGAGGGCTGGGGAGATGACTTCCCTGCAGACCTGGAGACACCCTCAGGGAATGGTGGCTGGGCCTCTGACTGCTGCTCTTGTGTGGTGGAATGGCAGCCACATGGCCCTAGAGACCCCACTCCATAAGAACCATCTTCCTGGGCATGCTGGTTTGGTGGGACCTCCGGGACAATGACACATGGGCATTGCTTCAGACGTGTAGTGTGGTGACAGCCTCTCTCCATGGGACAACCAGGGTAATGACACGTCTCTTGAGGGGGATGGCTGGGCTCATCAGGACCCTCAGGTCTGTGATACCTCATCCCTTTCTCTGGGATCCCCACAACCATGATATCCACCTGTGGGACCAGAGAGGGGGCTCCTGAGCTTTGCAGGAACCCCAGGGCTGAGACAGCCCCCCCTTTTGGGGGAACGGGGCTTGGTGGGACCCTCAGGGCCATGGAACCCCAGCACTCCTGCCAACCCTGTCCCCTCAACACATGTGGTTTCCCTGTCCCTGGTAACAGGTGCAGGTCCTAGCATGAGGGTTCCCCCTTCTCTCCCAGGCAGGTGCTCTCCCAGTGCCAACTGCTTCAGGCATCCTTGGTGTGCCTGTCCTCCTTGCAACTTCCTCAGCTCCCTGCTGAGTCAATGCCATTCCAAGACATTCTGGAGGGCAGCTTGTCCAGCTGCCCCCCAGAGACCCATTGCCTGAGTAATGGTAGCTTGTTTTTCAGTGCTGGCTTTTGTTTCCACTTTGGTTTGTGTCCCCGAAGAGAATCATTGGCTGAAATCACTCTGCCGCACCTGACTCCCTACCCACTCCTTTCCCTGCACCTCCTAAACCCCAATGCCCGTATCTTTCTCTGTCTTATTGCCAAGATGCCAAGATTTCCAACCTGAAACAGAATTAGTAAAATTAGGAAAGATTAAATTACTTAAATTGTGAGATTACAACATACACCTATTCTGCTTCCAAAATGTCATTCCCTTTTGCTAGAAATGTGCAAGATTTTTTAAAAACATTTTAATCTTTACTACTATTGAGATAGGAGGAAATGTAAAATGTTGAAAGTTTTAACCACATTCATACAATCATAAAATGGTTTGGGTTGAAAGGGACCCATCTAGTCCACCCGCATTCTACTAGATCAGGTTGCTCGAAGGCTAATCCATCCTGGTCTTGAACACTTCCAGGGATGGGACATGCACAGCATCTCTGTGCAACCTGTTCCAGTGCCTCACCACCCTCACAGTAAAGAATTTCTGCCTAACATCTCATCTAGACCCAACATGTTTCAGTTTAAAGACTGAATTCCCTCCTTGATAATATTACAAGATACCGCATCTTCTCTGTAATAAGCAAGGCTGCAATATTATAGCTGCTGAGCTATTAAGGTCCACCACTGGAAAATTTGCAGATGACACCAAGTTGGAGGGGAGTGTTGGTGTGCTGGAGTGTAGTATGGCACTGCAGAAGAACCTGGACAGGCTGGATTGATGGGCCAAATCCAACGGTTTGAGGTTTAACAAGACCAAGTTCTGGATCCTGCACAAAATCCACAACAACCCGAGGCAGAGCTCCAGGCTGGGGACAGAGTGGCTGGACAGTGGCCAGGCAGAAAGAGACCTGGGGGTGCTGGTGACAGCAGCTGAACAAGAGCCAGGGTGTGCCCAGGTGGCCAAGAAGGAGGGCAGGGGTGACATCTTGGCCTGTAACAGCAATAGTGTGGCCAGCAGGACCAGGGCAGGGATTGCCCCCCCTGTACTCAGCACACCTTGAGTCCAGTTCTGTGTTCCTCAGTATAGGAAGGACATTGAGATGCTGGAGGATGTCCAGAGGAAGTCAGCAAGGCTGGTGAATGGTCTGGAAGACAAATCCTGTGAGGAGCAGCTGAGGGAGCTGGGATTGTTTAGCCTGGAGAAGAGGAGGGTCAGGGGTGAGCTTGTCACTCTCTACAACTCACTAAAAGGAGGCTGAGCCAGATGAGGTTTGGGCTCTTCTCCCAGGCAGTCAGTGACAGGATAAGAGGACACAGTCTTATGCTGAGCCAGAGGAGGTTTAAGTTAGGGAGGGAGTATATTAGGAGGACATTCTTCACACCATCCATGGAGGTGTTTAAGGAAAGACTGGATGTGGCACTTAGTGCCATGGTCTAGTGGACAAAGTGGTGTTTGGTCATAGGTTGGACTCTATGATCTCAGAGGTGTTTTCCAACCTGATTCTGTGAAGATGGAATTAAAAAAGATAGTAATCAGGGACCATACTGCAACTGCTGTGCAAAGATAGTCTAATTACTGGACAGTAGACTATCCAATAGGATCCTGCTATTGGTAAAGATCCATCACTACGGAAACAAGGTCACTAGAGTTTTGGAAAAAGAAGCTAACATGAACAGCAGGACATTTCTGAACGGAAAATGGGCATTAGTGCACAAGTGCTAAATACTCAGTACAAGGAACATTTGATTCAGGGATGTTTTTCACCTTATTATGGTGTTCTGTGCTAAATGAGAGCTTGTATTTTCAGAAATAAGACACTTTTCTTGGAAAAGCATCTCATTCTTGGTTTTACTATGAATTGCTTATCTCCTTATTCTGTCTTTATTCTTAAATATTTATTTTTCTGGCTCTGTATCACCATTCACATGTTGAGAGAGCACATTACTTACTCCCCAGCCCTGCCATTTGCTACATGCCTGTACCAAAAGTACTGTAAACTCTTTTGGTACTGGTTGTCCAGTGCAGGATGTAGGAATCTCAGATTGCAAATATATCATGACACTAAATAGTCTGGATCAAACTACTTTGTTTATTATCAGTGTGGGTTACTGAAGGATGTAGCATGTTTTGTTTCTTTGCAGGTTTTTTCCTTTAAAACATGGTAGTTTTGCACCTGAAATAATCATATTTTAAGTTTCAGTTATGAAGTCTCACTGTTCACTGTTGCAAGAACAGGTAATTCATGTATTGCATTTGTCCTGTTTTTGGCTGGGATTTTATTCCCAACAGCTGGTACTGTGTTTTATCCTGCTGCTAAGTATATGTAGCAATACCCTAGAAAGGCAGTTCAGAGAATTGTCCAAGAGTGAAGGCAAATGTGGGAGAGAAAAAATAATAAATCTAACCGCACTCATGCTTCTTCTTTAACCTTTCTTATGATTCAGGTCTGGTTGTTTAAATTAACAGTATTTAGTAGGGACCATGCTTGTAAGTAAGAGACCCTAAAGATATTGGAGAAAGAATTACTTTTGAAAAAAGCTATAAAAGAACAGTGCATAAAGAAAATATCATTACTAACACATTGCCCAGGGGTTCAAATTGCAACAGTAAAGCATGTAATTACATGTTGTTCCTCATGTCCAACAGAAATGCCATTATGTAAGTATATAACATAAAAAATACACTGTAGGGAACACATGAAAATCATCAAGCTACAAGGAACAATCATCTCTGGCAAGTGAATGATTTCTTAGTAGTTTTTGTCAGTAAGTTACTGTTTAGTACCAATTAAAAAAAGAAAAAAGTACGAAGTGTTGGCCATTATCTCCTGTGGTAATGAGATATCCTCAAGAAGATGTGCAGGAGTGTTTATAGCACAAATGCAGTTCCTTAAGGAAAATGCAGTCTGGCATCACTTCTACTGCTATGGATTTTGCATTATAGAGGAATCTCAGTGATACTGCTGGATAATGGTGGCTTATGGCTTCTCTGAATAGATCATTAGATTTATTCTTTTTTTTCTGCTTGAAATTTTCCATCCTTACACTGCAATAAAAATGTTGGAGCAACAATATCAGTCTGCTTTAGGAAAACTGATTGTCATTGTGTTTTTCCACAACTCACACTGCATGTATTGATGAGACTGAAAGGAAGGTGAGAGCTTCTACAAAATGCAAGCTCTTGAAAACATCTTAATCATAATTTTCCTAAAGGAATTTTCTTTCTTTGTGCATAGATAACAAATAGCAATGAAAATTCAGTGCTATTCAGCCCTACAGTTCTTCTATTACTCAGAGTTAATATTTTACTGAAGAACCATTACTTATGATATTATTACCATGATAATGGCAATTTGTTAGTCATTCTGTTTTTCAGAAAAATAACAATTCTCAACTTGGCTTATATACAATGAGACTTCTTGAGATGGATAAACTTTACCTGGCCAGTATGATAATTTATGTTTGGAAGTAACATCAGAAGTGAGTAGTGTCTGTGGTAGCCGATCCTCTGAACTATTTGTTAGGTATAGCTCTGCTTCCTAATGGACAAAATTGTGTCTTGGTGCATGTGTGCATTCCCAAGAGCCATTTACACCAACACAGACATACTGTAACAGCAAAGCAGGTTGACATAGACAGAGCAATGCCTTTACTAGCACCCAAGTATCCATAACCACCACCTTCATGAACATTAATACAGTCCAGTCCTTTTCTGCTTTTCCAGGTGATCTGTATTTGATGTTTTTGAGTGAAACATGAACACACCTTCACTCCCTATATTCTTATATAGATATGTTTATATATATAAGCACAGCATGTTCCTCAAATAACAACAGAGAAATTAATTGAAATTTATCCATGTACTGTCTGTGGCTGGATGTCAAGTTCCTTACCCAGTCCTTGGTGCAAAGCTTGAGTCTTTCTACAAACCATGTCTCCTGGACCATGAAAGAATCCACTTTTTCCCCAGTGCACTACACACCCACAAACACACAGACTGATCCCACCAGCAGGCAGCCTAAGACACTTTGCACTTCCAACTGCTGTTTCTAAGACCTGTGAGCCTCCTGTTGCTCTGAGACCGGTGTTTCCTTCTTCTGCTGCACCCTTGCCCTCCTCTGGGACCAAGCATAGTTTCAGTCCTTTGGACTGACTCTTTTCTATTGCGCCTCATGTCTACCCTCAGCCTAATTTTGAATGTACCAGGTGTGGAAGTCCTTGCCTTGCATGGACTGTCCCTCTGAATGGGACTGAAAACACGGTTAACAGTGACATCAGGCAACTTTATTTCCATAACCAAGTCAGATTCAGGATTTGTGTGCACACAGAGGAGAGGCATGAGCAGGACTAAGTAGGCCTTAGACACTGAGGCTGCCTTTGGATCAGCAGGCATTGCCCCAGAAGAAGATGGTCATGGTCCACTGCAGCCTTCACTGGATCCTGTTCATCCTGCTTCTCTAGCCAGTTTTCTCTTTAGGACCTCAAACAACTCCTTCACCTGGGTAAAAAAGTCTACCAGCTTCTGGACTGAAAATGGGTAGGAGCTAAACCTGTCCAATGGTGTTGGTGTTGGCCTTGGCTTCTGAGGGGGAGTTAGGGCAGTCATAAAATGTCTTGATGCCCTTCTATCAGCCTGCGGGTCTATCTGGGCCAAGATCCAGTCATAGAAGTGCTGAGTGGAGGTGTAGATTTCAAGCTGGTTTCCTCTCGCACAGCCTTTTCCCCAGCTGGTCACACCAACAAGCCAGAAGTAGGCAGCATTGTTATCTTTGCACACCAGAGGACTACCGCTGTCACGCTGCAGGGGAGCAAGAGAGGAATAGGCAATGTTGAGTGGCTGCTGTCGGCACTAGAGCTGTCTCCTTCTCTGTCACTGCCCCTGACAGAGCTGTATTCCTGGTAGAGAAAGTCTCAGCTCAGGTGCTGGAGCCTCCAGGACTTCGCCTGGGAGCAAGAATGGGGCTTGTAGGGCTGTCTCTCGTCTCTGCACAGTGATCCTGGATGTGCAGAGGATTGATGTTCCAGGGTTGGCACCTGGACCTCTGGACTGCAAAGAGCACTACATGTGCTTTCTGGGTGTAGTGCCAGGCCTCTGGGACAATGGGGGCACTGGGCAAGGACATGCAAATGGGGAAGGTGAGGGAAGCCCTAACAGCGGTGGGCAGCTGGGGCTGGGCAGGGAGGGTGACTAGCTGGGCAAAGCAGGCCCGGGGCTGTGCCGGGGTGGTGCTGCTCAGACTGCCCGTGCTGCTCGGGGCTGAGCGGCTTGCCTCACACTCCTACCTGGCAGGGGTTGATGGCACCCTCTGGGTAACCAGCACACAGATTTTCAGTGTGGATGACCCCTGAGTACCAGAGGCTGCTGTTACAGAGTTCGACATCAATGAGGTGGACCTTGGCCTCCTGCAGGACATCACTTGGTCTTTGAGCTGTGAGCACAGAAAGGAATGAGCATTCAGCAGTTCCTGTGCCGTTACCCTCCTTTGTTGGGGGGTGAAGCTCTTCCCCAGGACTTCCCTGGAGTTCCCTAGGCAAATACCGTGACTTCTCCCCTTCAATCTGGCTTTGGGGAGTTGTCCAGGACTACCTCTCCAGAGGCAGACATCCTCCAGCCTGGCTCTGGCTTTGGCCTCTGTTGTTTGGCCCAACCCATCTTCCTGGTGTGCCAAGTTTGCACTCAGGCCGTGAGTTCTTTTTGGGAACTCACCTCTTGCAGTGGTAGAAGCCCAGCCAGCAATGAAACAGGTTTGCAGTTCCGACACTTTCAGTGTGGTGTCAGGCACACAGCCCAGCTGTACGTAATGGCTGCACTCTACGGGCTGGTCCAATTTCAGCAAGGCAATGTCGTTCCTCTCCTCACTAGGAGTATAGTGTTCATGAACCTGTAGCTGCCTGATCTGGCGCACTTGCACCTCAGGGCCCAGCTCAGTCAACCTGGTGGCGCCAGCCACCACACGCCACGTGCTGATGTTCCTAAGAAGCAGATGGAGAAAGAGGTGAGAGGGAGCAGAGCCATGTGCTGCAGCAGCCCAGCAGCTCCCTGTCCTTTGCTTTGCAAGTGAGAGAGGAAAGCAGGGTGTATGACTGCCCTAACATGCCTTAGGTTCTGAGATTTTTGACCTGGAGCCTACTAGGAAGCGGTGGCAAGAGTACAGGGCATTCTCCTAAGCAGTCTCTCAGTTGGGGTCTGCAGTGCCCAGGCACTGGGGGTACTGCAGGGAAAAATGGGAGTAGCCCATAGTGCTGCCAATGAGGTACCTGCTGGTGCTGTGGAGATACAGCCATTCCCTGCTCCTCCCTACCTGGTGTTGATGAAGCAGTGGGCAGCTGTGAGGACCCAGTCTGTGCTGATGAGGGACCCTCCACAGATATGCCCTGTGCCTGGTTCCTGGGGATCCTGGATGCTGACAATCCCGGCCCAGGCCCCTGGCTGGACAGCTATGCCACCGACGACGTGCAATTCGCCATAGTCTGGAGCCACGGGGTCATAGTCATAAGCCACGGGGCCATAGGAAGCAGACATGGGCCAGAGACCACAGGTTCCTCTGTAAACAGAAAGTCATTGTTGTCCTGCTTAATGGCTTGCTGCTGCTCAGCTGGTCAGCCAACTTCCCTCCCAATGTGGTGCTGCTTGCATGGACAGCAGAGCCAGGGAATCCCAGGGGCATGTGTCTGTCCACCCCTGTTTCTGCCTGAGGCCTATAGACAAGTTGTGCTGCAGCCTGAGTCCTGTCACGGAACTGAAGCTCCTGCATGGGGCCATAAAACTAGTGTGGCCAGAGGGGAGAGGGAAAACCCCTCTAATGCTGACCAAACTTCCTACAACAGCCCGAGGCCACTTACCCACAGGTGTGCCATGTGCTGAGCACAAGCGTGCACATGGCCAGCAGGACAAGGAGGCACAGCAAATTCATCACTGCCAGTGGCATGTGTCAGCTGCAAGGTGTGAGGGCTCATTCAGGCCAGCTAACAACTAATGCCTGTAGTACCTTTGGCCCCAGGGCTGATGTCACAGTGGTTCAGTGTTTTGGGCACAATGGTCTTAGGCGGTGGGAGTAGGGGGACAACACATAGTCATAGAATAAGAAACTAGTTTGGATTTGAAGGTACATTAAAGGCTATCTAATTCAAACTCCCTTGCCTCAGTTCCTTACTCTAGAGCAGGATGCTAAAACCCCCATCCGACATGGCCTTGAACACTTCCAGGGGCAGGACAGCTTCTTTAGACAGCCTGTGCCAGTGCCTCACCACCTGTGAAAGTTCTAAGCAGGAAGGGAGGCAGAAGCTGGGACTAGACATTTCTGATAGACCCCAGTGAATGCTCTGCTTGCAGGATGAGGGTGTGTAGGACTTGTGGCAGGCAGCAGACTTCCAGTACTGCCTGCTAAAAGCTCACAGAAGCACACCCCATGCGGCATGACAGCCTTTTTGAGAAGTTCACTGACACCTTGCTCTCTGCATCAGTTTGAATCAGGTCCTTCCCAAAAAACATTCAACAGAGAGCAGTATGCATGCGTTTGGGTGCTGAGGATTCAATTCACTTATAGCTGTAGAGGCTAAACAACAAAATGTAAGCCAAATAAAACAAGCGTTCCCAAGCAGTGTCAACCTTCCTGCACAAAGCCCAGACAGATACAGCACAGTTCATGCTGGCCATGCCAGCCACAGTAGCACTCTCTGGCAGATTTCCTGTCCTTGCTGTCTGTGGCTTCTGTTGATGTTCTGGGCCCACACTGACAAGGACAGTTTTGGCATCTGTGCTGTGTAGCCAAGAACCTTTGAAGCAATTTGAAGCTGTAGACAGGGAAGGATGCTCCTGCTGTCAGCTCCACATGCCAATCTCCATAGTGTTTGTAAACCCTGTACAAGTCTCATCTCATCAGTCTGCTGTTACAGCTTTGTTCACCTGCTGAAATGCAAGGCAGTCATGGTAGAAAAGCAGGACCCAGCCACATATATTGAAATTTCTGAGCAGAACTAGGTCCCTGGAGAGAAGGAGCAGAGTCTCTTCAGGTGTCTTCTCACATAAGCCACCTCTCCTGTTCAACCCTGCCTCCCTTTACAAAAGGCAAACCACTTAAACCCAATGCAAGGTTGCAGAGCCACGAAAACAGCAGAGTGTTGGTAAGAAGGGCCTAATGATGAGAGACTCCATCTGGCTAACTTCTCAGGGAGAAGGTGAAAGATCAGGAACAGGAGCTTAGTACTGAAGGAGATTTCAGCACATCAAGAAATACTTCACAGACTCTAGCTGATGTTAAGGTAAGCTCAAATAGAAGGCAAGTTGAGGTTTGTTGTTTTGATTTTTCTCAGTAAGTGAAATTACTGTTAAGGCAGCTTGGGAAAGTAAATCAGGAACAAATAAATTTTAACTGCTGAGAACTGGCCTTTCTTGGGTGAACCATTTTTCTGCTGGTTTACTTTAAAAGAAGAGGGTAACATTTTCCCAAGTCGTCTTGAGTTTGGAGAGTACAAGCCTACTCAAGGAGATTATTCCAAAGCAGGTGGCTCAGACACCTAAAGCCCAGCTGTCACTACTCCTGAGAGTCTACCCAGGCAGTTCCATACTCAGCATTAGGCCATTTTGATTCCAGCCTGAGAAGCAAATTCTATTGAGGCATCATACAGATGCAAAGCACCCTAAGCTCACCCTTTGTAATCCCTCACTAAGCCTTCTACCATAACTGGGTTCTTTGTGCAAGCACCACACGGTTCTCAAACATCTGCTTGAGAAGGTTTTTGAGGAAAAATACTTGAATGGAATATATTAAAACATGGGGAATGTTTAAAAAATCTCATGTTAGGATGAAATTTTTTCTGTTGCTCCTCAAAGAGTTGAAAGTTTTCTTCTTTAAATGTTTCTGAAAGAGCCTATATTTTGCTCTTGAAAATGGTATGCACAATATTCTGTGTATGTATTTTGACAGGAGAGACAAGAAGACATGAAAGAAAATAGAAAAGTGGAACAATACAGAGAAAAGATTTAAAAAAAAAAAAAGGTGAGTACTTAAATTCTTCAATTTACAAGAAAATACCAAAGGGAAGTAAGGAAATGATCAACTATAACAACCTTTTAAAAAGTGGATAAATTAGCCTAAACCCTTCTGGCAATAATCCTTAATAGCGATAAATTCAGCATTTCTTGTTCTATGCTAATTGCATGAAGGGAAGATGTCCAGATGGTGCTTTATAGATATCTTAGAAGATATCCTTAAGGAATCAAGTCAAATGAACACAACAGGGAATATCAAGTGACACCAGTAACTGCAAGTGATCTTTTACCCCTTTCCATATGTTTGCTATACTGTACTAGCACTGACAAGTCCACCTCTAACCCATGTTCCCTAAGCATGATTTGTTGAAGTTGCCTAAGTGGTAAGAAGAGAGAGAAATTAGTATTCTCTGTCCTATTATTGCAAAAGAAGATGAACTCCATTTTCTAGGTAAGAAATGCTTTTGACTAAAATATACCATTGTAGAGTGGTCAGCACTTGTAGGACAAGAAATAAAGCACACCTACTGTGGAACAACAGGTTTCTGACCATATTATTACAGTTGCATGTTACAGGTACTGTATGTGTGCAGGCACTGTTATTTTATATTAGCAGTGGTTATTTACGTAAGTCAAAATTCTACTTGTGACAAAGAGCAAAAGAGAAAAGCTTTATATAACTTCGGTAATGATTTAATGCTGTGACAAAATAGTTGACATTTACTTAATTGAACTAATGTGTACTTAAATCCTGTGCTGTTTTCTGTTATTATGTGTGACTGGAGGAATTAGCAGTATGCCAAGATGCACTCTAAGTACATAAATTGATGTTGGAAATGAAGGACATGTCTTTTCTATTTTAAATGCAAAGAGAGGAAAAAAAATCTACCTGCTGCAATCCATTCCAACTGAGCAGGGACCTTAATTAGGTATTTACAGCAGCATATTTTGGAAGAAAAGCTGTTAATTACAGATCAAAACAAGCAGGAGGAAGGAGCCATCAATTCTTCCAAATGAAGAAGAAAAAAAAGAGGATTTATAAGTAAAACAGGCTGTGCTCTATTCTTATTCTTATGCTGCATTTGGCATAAAAATATGCAAATACAGCTGGTGGAATTGATTTTTTTTCTAGAAGTACGCAAGGAAAACTAATTCTTTCCTGTTTTCTATTTTTGACTCAGACCTATATGAAAATGTCACAGTAATGCTACAAAACAAATATGCATGAAGTCTGATAAAAATTAATTTTCATCAGCATATCAAAAGTGCAGCAATAAAAAATCCCTATTTCCTTACATTTTACCCGTGACATTGACAGTATCTAGCTTGCTTGTGTTTTTGGTTTGGTTAATATTGATTTCAAGTCTAAAAGCTTTTTGTGGGGATAATTATGATCAAGTTTACTGGTTTTCTAAAATCTCCGTACTTATTCTCAGCGCCCATTGCATGAGCATCTTTAAAGATGATACAAGTTCACTTATTTACAAGCAAAAGGAATTTTACTAAGTTTTGAACAACAAAAAAAGCAGAAATCACTTTCAGAGTGCTATCACTCATTTGTAAGAAAGCAGCGAGTAAAATGTTCAAGTTGTGTGTTACATCTAGAAGTACCCTAAGTTATATGAAGTGATATTCCAGTTTGAAAATTGAATGTAGAAGATAACCACATGTTTTCATAGTTGCTAGCCAACTAACCATATTGAGGTCAATAATGTTGACTACTGTTCTTATATACATAAGCTCCTAGAGTGCTCAGTTATGAAATCCTGCCACAGCACATTAATCTCTCCTTGTGAGGCTTCACTGGGTTTTTTTTAGTTGTCTTCTCCATTCAGCCCCTGCCCTCTCATAGCAATTACTAGAACTCTGAAAGAAAAAGCAAAGGAAAAGAACACTTCCCAAAAGAAAAGAAAAAAAAAGGCTTATTCAATAACTGGAGATGACTTTCAGAGCATTTGTAAGTCTTTGAAAAATTTTAAACTAGGACATGCTAATTCCTGTGCATAGTGGGACATTCTGCCAACACATACAGCCTGACTCTTTTCTATGCCACTGCTTCAAAGTCTCCCAGATGAAAATATTTATCTCTGTACCACATGTATGAATAGTAGGGAAGGGGCAGTTCTGAACATTTTTTTTCTCATTTAAAAAATCTCCCTACTAATTTTATAGCATAAGGTAAATATAAAAGATTTTACTTCACTAGACAATGAAGCCTTTCACTTCTGTGAAGGCAATGGCCTGAGATTTTATATTTAAGAGCAAAAGAAAGCCTCTGCCTTTGCAAAGTAAACTACAGTGGATTTGGCAGCATTTTTCACTTGCTTGCACAGCTGCAAATCAAGATGAAAAGACTTACAATTCAAATTTGAAATCATGCCTTTTAACAAATCCAGTAATACCACAGAGGACTGATTTCCTGGCTTTATTCCAATGGCATTTTTCTGACATACTCTGGCTGAGTGTTGTGCTTACACTTTCAATTTCATAAATCTCCTTATTAAATACTAAAAAGCTGCCAATAGTTTTTACTACAGAGTAAAATAAAAACTATATTGGAATTTATTGAGTTTACTTAGTTCAGCAAGTGCTGTAAGCTGTAGAATTGTATATTTTTATTGGATGTATTTTATTCTTTCATCCATTTATAGGTCTGTGTAGAATACAGCATCTGAAAACAGAGGCTCCTAACAGACCTACTGGTATATAAAGTCAGTTGGTGATTGTGCATCACTGTATGTGAGTCACATGAGAAAGGAATATTGTCCTTCTGGCTCTTTTTTTTCAGTTGGAATTAGTTGCACGAATATTTACAATTTAATTGTCGCAGCCTCAGTTTTATTCCTGAAAGTTCATTTGATATAGAGAAAGAACTACATCTCTGTGTTTGTTTTTACTGTTTTACAGTAAGTTCACATAGGTTCACTGGTCTTACTTTTAAAAATATTCTTACCAATGTTCTAGGTTATTGAACAAAACCTACATCCTGTTTTTGAATGGAACACATCAAAAGATCTTTGAGCAGTATGCAGCGTTCATGCTTTAAACATTCAGCAGCTGTTTTCAGGTACTTCCCTGTGTAAGGATAATCCTGTGTCTCACCACAAAAATCTGTTAAATACTGCCATTTTCTTGCAATGGACTCAGCAATTTGGTTCATTTTGAGACATGAACTTAGAGTCATCTTGCATACCCTTTGTAAGTATTCTGAGACATCTCTATGCCTAGAGAAGTCTAACAGAACATATTTGTAAATTCCTCTCAGCACAACATGATATAAAACTAAAAATGATAGGATGTGTGTCTTTCACCTTTTCTGTAGCTCTGTGAGAAGTATTGATAAAGCAAGCTACATAAATATCTTTTTCATTTGTTAAAGAAATCTATAGAGTTGTAGAACAGATTTGAATGAGATCTCTCTCCCTATAATGTCATCCGTAAGCACATAGTGACTTTTATAGAATATGTTTCTGTGTTTCAGTGTATGTTTCAGTCTGAATGAATGAGCTAGAGTAAAATCAGAAATGTAGATATCATTTTAATACCAAAAACGTAACTGCAGTGTCACCTCTAGCACCATACAATCAGCCTTAAGCCTTGCACATGCTGATGGAAGGCTGGTTTGAATGAAAAGCCTCAGGAAAACAGACCCTACTCTAGGGAAGTTGGAAGTTACATGCTGCTCAAAATAATTAAGAAACGGCTGTAGTGTCAGAGATTTTTCTCCGAGTCAACAGCCATTTGCAAATATTTAAGGATTGTTTATGACATTATGGAAAGCAGTCCCTAAAACTATGAAAATTGTTAATGTAACATGGCTGGAGCTTCCTGGGTGAGACGATGGGACCACTGAAGGTAGTGTCAGACAATGATTGGCTTGATATTTCCAACAGAGAAGGTGAGAGATTCTCAGTACAAAATGAAGTCGGCACAATAAAAGACTGGTTTGTTACACAGTTAAAAAAACCCAAACTATTTAATGTGGGGTGCTGCCTTTGAATTATAACAGAAATTATCATTCCACCCAGCACGGCAGTGGAATGAGATTTCTGATGCATGTCAGGTAGTTGGTTATTTATCCTCCCTAAATTTAGTCTGTACAGGGATTGGTGGTTTGAGGATTGTGTGAGAAGGAAACAAATCCAGGAATGTCAGAATCCAAATACCAGGCAGTTGGAGTTTAGCTCTCTAGAGTTTGGCAAGTTTTCCTTGCCTCTAATGAAAGGAGTACATGAAACCTGAATTCAGCTGAGAGATTTGTTGTATCTCTTATTGACCTGCATGGCTGTCTTGAGCTCACATTTCAATCTCAAACCTCTTCCAAAAAGTATCTTTACACTTCTTTTCTTTGGGGAAAAACCTTACGTTGTGAATTTTATGTGACAAATTCACATATTTTCAAGGAAGAAAGTAAATGGAAGAGAGGAAAACAGCTGCAGCAGACAGCACTGTCAGGTTGTGTATCTTTATTTAATTCCAGAACATAAGGTCTGTGTATCTAATAACCGCACTTTTAATATGTATAGAAGAGATTTTTTCCTTACACACTAACAAGTACAAAGAATATTTCTCAGTGATTGTTACTTCGAAGTGATTTGGATGATTCAGGCCTGGTATTTTTGTTTCTAACTTCTTCAGGAATTTACTTTATTCTGACTGTATGTTACATCTGAAGAGAAGATCGACATCATATACTGTACCATTTGCAGGGGTGAAGTAAGGTCCTGTGACTGCCTTAATTTCTCTATCATGTAACATTTTCTTTCCTGCTTTGAAGCATTGTTACTTTTGATATATATACATACAGAAGCCTGCCTCCACGGACAACAATAAAATGTTTTCACCCTACAGAATTTCTGATTATAAACATAAGAATAAATTAGTAAGATATTTTTGAAACAATTTACCAATTAATTTTTTTTTTTATTGATGCAAATGCTGATGTTTGGTTTCCAGTTTTTTTACAAAGGCAACGTTACTTAGTGCTAGAGCATATAGGGAAAGTTAAGTGGGGGCTCTGGAGCAAACAGTGATGGTTTTACTAACTGATGCTTTTACAATGTGTGAGTCTTGAACATTATTTGACCACATTATGTAATACAGTGTTCCCTTATTTATAGTAAAATAGTTAATATAGTTAGTGCTGTCAGAAACTGACAGATTTTCTTCCATCCTATAGACTCAAAAACACAATAGAAAAGAAACTGAATATCATATTAGGGAGTTATAAATTTCCATGTTTTGTTGGATCCATGGTCATTTAGTAGGTTCATCTTCAGGAAATTACAGCAGTAAGAAATGCTTTTAGTGGCTTATCTTTCAAGAAGTGCACGTTGTTTTTTTTTTTACATTGACCCCAGACAGACATCTTTAAATTTTTGTAAGCAGTGATATATATACATAGCAATTAATGACAAATTGCATTTTTAGTAGCATTCATTTTGAATGCCTGTCTATATGAGTTCTCCCATCTGAACTGATATTAGAATATTCTGTGCTTAGGAATAGTATAGAAAATCAATAAAGCAGTTGTTAAGAGAAACAGTGTTTTACTGCACGTTGTGTGAGCTAGACCCTCAGAATTCTTTGAAATAATTATGACAACTGTGATACCCAAAAGCAACTTCAATGCATCTGGTTCTAACTGCCATATTACAACTGCTAACTGCATTGATTTGCTTAACTAAGTTTCTACATGTTGTGGTTTTGGATTTTTTTTAAGATGGGGAAAAAAAGGTAAGAAAAGAGAGAGGGGGGAAAAAATTTTTAGAGGCATGTTACTCCTTAGGGAACAGCGTCTAGGACTGGCCTCAGAACTGGAAAGCAACATAATTGTGGCAGTCAAGGGGCTGCAGAAAGGCAGACCTGTGCATGAAAGGTTGCTCCTTAGTGTAAGCAGTTTGAGAGGTGTTGAAAGTGGCCTAAAAGACAGAGTAGGAGCTGGGCTACACCCTGTTAATTTGCACCTCTGTGTCCTGTGCTCCATCAGTCAGCACAGTCTGGACACAGCAGCCCTCCAGGTTTCTCCCCAGCTACTCAGGAAAAGGCAGCATCAACACACAGTGGGAGGCTGGGAGACACAAGGATCACCAGCAGTGACAAGATTTATAGTGATTTTTTAAGGCCCATCTAAGGTACTCCTGCCATCAGAAAATGTGTTGGAATTTGGCTGAGTCGAGCCACATGTGATTATGTGTCTCCCTCATCCCTGTTCTCAAGGATGCTTGGTTCTCAGGGATTCCCAGTTACAATGCTTGGAACCACGAGAGAGTGTTCAAGAAGTCCAGGCAGCAGTAAGAGCCCCGGTCTCTGCTGGGTTCACATGTCTGCTCTGCAAAGACTCCCCCTTCCTGAAACTGCTCACCTTGGCTGCTTCTGCACACATTAGTGATGGCCCCTCAGTGGACTGAAGCCCAAGAAAAGAGAATTACCTCTGTAATCAAGTGTAATAATTAGCACATTTATGAGCACCTTCCTTGTTCAGGAGCCCTTGCCCAACCCCCCTTGAGTGAACCAGCACTTGCCAATGGCCTTTCACACCACCACACACCTGCACAGAGCTGGTGCCATCCAGTGCTCCCTGGCATCAAGGGCACTGCATTGGGGTTGTGGCAAGTTCTCATTTCTGCTGTGCCCCACGCAAGCCTCACCTGAGAAGAGGGGCCCAGGATGCCAGGCAGCAAAGCAGAAGAGGGAGGGGATGGTGGATGGCAAGTTGAACATGACTCAGCCGTGCCCTGGCAGCCAGGAGGGCCAAGTGTGTTCTGGGGTGCATCAGGCACAGCATCAGCTGGGCAAGGAAGGGGATTGTCCTGCTCTGCTCTGCACTGGGGCAGCCTCACCTCCAGTGCTGGGGGCAGTTCTGGGTGGCACAGTATAAGAGAGATATAAAGCTATTGGAGAGTGTCCCAAGGAGGGCCATGAGGATGCTGAAGGTCTGAAGGAGAAGCTGTGTGAGGAGTGGCTGAGATCACCCAAGAAGAGACTGAGGGGAGACCTCACTGCAGTTACAACTTCCTTGTGAGGAGAAGAGCAGGGGCAGGCACTGATCTCTTCTCTGTGGTGACAGTGACAGGACCTGAGGGAATGGCCTGAAGCTGTGTCAGGGGAAGTTTGGGCTGGATATTAGAAAAGGGTTCTTCCCCCAGAGGGTGATTGGGCACTGGATTAGAATCCCCAAAGAAGTAGTGTCAGCACAAGCCTGACAGAGGCACTTCAAGAGGCATTTGGACAATGCTCTCAGATATATGGTGTGATTCTTGGGGATATCTGAGCAGCACCTGGAGCTGGACTTGATGATCCACGTGGGTCCCTTCCAACTCAGCATATTCTGTTATTTTGTGAACAGAATTCTTTCTCTCAGCCTTTCCTCCTAAGAGATGCTCCAGTCCGTCAGCACCTCTCTTGCCCTGTCCTGGACCTGCTCCAGGAGCTCCATGTCTCTCTTGCCCTGAGGAGCCCAGAACTGGACCCAGCACTCCAGGGCTGAGGGAAGGGAAAGGATCACCTCCTTCGACCTAATGGGAATACTGTTCCAAATGCCCCCAAAAATGCCACAGGCCACAGGGGCACCCTGCTGGCTCCCGGAGGCTCGCTGCCCGGCAGGTCCCTCTCAGCAGAGCCGCATCCAGGCCGCCGCCCCGGCCCTCACAGCCGGC
>JAHLSL010013598.1:3328429-3415330 GCA_025920805.1 Petroica traversi | reverse complement strand
GGAGCGGGCCGGGCTGAGCGTTCTGGGGAGCGCAGACCGGGGCTGGCCTGGCCGAGCTCTGGCTGTGCGCGGATTGTGGTGCCCCGCTCCCCTGGGAGGGCTGACTTGGCCGTGGGTGTTAAGCAGGAGGTGCGGGCTGCCGAGGCCTCGCAGGGGAGCCGCGGCCGTGCAGTAATGCTGTTTCTCGCTCCGTTTGCAGTGTTGCCGCGATGGAGAGCAAGGGTAAAAGGAAGTTCGTGGGGAAGAGTGGAAAAGGACCTCGTGGAAAAGGGCCGCAAGGGAAAAGGAAATTTAAAAAAGATAATGGTAAGAAGGCGAAGGGTCGCAAATAGGAGCCCTGACTAAAGGGTTATGGTTGTGTACTGGTATGCTTGGAGTTCTTTTTTTTTTTTTTCCTCCCTTGGTAAATTCATATTTTAAAACGCGGTTTGGCAGATGAGCAGCGGGAAGTGTGTGTTCAGCAAGACTTTGATGGTGTCATCTCTCCTTTGAGATCCTCAGAGAGATGCTGATGCATTGAGGGCTGTAAGAGCAGGTGGTGAGGTAGATTAAAACCGGCAGAACGGCTGGGTCCTGACACTGGTGCACTCTTTGGAGGCCATACAGGGTTGAGTTCAGTTCAACAGCTTAATGGAGATGATGGGGCAAAGTGCAGCATCTTCAGATTTACAGGTGACACAAAGCTGCAGGGAACGTTAGATGCACCAGAGGGTTGTGCTGCCCTCCAGCTGAATGCCAACAGGTTGGACAGAGGGGCTGGCAGAAGCCTGGTGAAGTTCATCAAGGAGCAAAGGTCAAAGTCCTGCAGCTCGAGGGGGGCAGCTCCATGCACTCCAAAATACCAGGGAAAGTCCAGGGGCTCCTGTTGGTCAGAGCTGAACATGAGCCAGCAATGTGCTCTATTGGCTAATTGGATCCTGAGCTGCATTAGGAGGAGTGCTGCCAGTCCCCTTGCCCTCTCCTCAGCCCTGGTGAAGCTTCTCCTAAAGTTCTGTGTTGCAGCTCAGGCTCTTCAGTGCAGGGGTGTGGACATCCTGGAGAGAGCCCAGTGGAGACGATGGAGGGACCAGGGCATCTCCTCTGGTGGGAAAGGCTGAGGCATCTGGGGCAGTTCAGCCTGTAGCAGAGAGAATACAGGGTTGAGGGGATCTGCTCAATGTGTACAGGTGTCTGACAGGAGAGTACAAATGCAGAGCCAGCCTTTTTCTAGTAGTGCCCAGTGACAGGACCAGAGTACAGTGGGCACAGGCTAAAATACAGGAGATTTCTTCTCAATATCAGGGAAAATGTTTTTGCTCTGGAAGTGACTGTGCATGGGCACAGAGTGCCCAGGGAGATGCTGGAGTTTACCATGCTGGGGATAGTCAAAAGCCACCCAGACATAGTCCTGGGCAACCAATTTCAGGTGGCCCTTTGTGAGCAGGAGGGTCAGACCAGATGACTCCAAGAGGTGCCTTCCAGTGACACCCATTCTGTAACTCTGTCTTGTATTCAAAACTGTACTGACTGTATGAGCCACTGACTTGCTGAAATGCTCTAAACAGGTTGCATTGCAAGCCCTTCATCCCTGTTTGATTCATCTATAATATTCTCAGTTAAAAATTTGAAGTTCATAACCTTTTGTTTGTAGACTTGGCATTCCTACATTAAGACAAAATTATCTGAGAAGTGAAGCTAGGTGGGAGCCTGCTGTGGGTTAGGACTGAGAAGATGCCTTTCACTGCTGTCTTAGATAGATGATGTTGAAACAGCTCTGATGATGAACTATGAAAAGTTTAGGGATTTGGGGATTGATGGCTTTGATGTCAGGGGTGATGAAATTCTTAGTATAGACTAATCCTTTTTATGCCTGAGCTATTACACTGCTGCCCAGAAAATAATACATGGGCAAAACTTCCCTAGAGAAAACTTACACATCGTGGGGCTGCAGTGAAAACACCAGCTTTGAGAAGCATGTAAGAATTTTTGTTAAACATACAATTGTTATTACAAAGTGGTTTATTTCTTGTTAGAGAATTTTTAAAATTTTTCTTTATTTATCTTGAAGTAACAGTAGCGGCACGATTGCATTTTAATTTCTGTTGTGTTGGTTAACAGATTCAGGCCCGCCAAAGAAAGTCTTTAACAAAGGAGATGAGGAAGGAAGGCCTAAATCAATTTCCAAGAAATTTGTTAAAGGACAGTTGAGACCTGGAAAAGCTACTGTCAAACAATTCAAGAATAAACAGCAACAAGAAAAGTTTGCAAAGAAGAGAAAATTCCAGGGTGGTGAAGATGAAGGTGAGCAGATTTTTTAAGCCTGGATATCAAGGGAAACCAGATTTTGGGATACACATTGATCATCTAGATCTTTCTGTCTGCCTTTCCAAATTGGCTGAATAACTTCAGGTTTACTTCCTGTTTAATCTTTGCTGTGGAAAAAATTGCTTCACTTGACTACGCTTGAGGCTGAAGTAATGAAAATCAACAATTTGAAATTTTCTCAAAAGTCAAAAGTAAAGACAAAATAGCAAATTTTAAAATAGTCATTCCATCCAAAATCTTTGTTTATTTTAATGGCAGTGTTAAACAGCATGGTTAGCTGGAAACTGGCGATTGTAGCACATGTTTTGCAAACACAGCGCTTTTCATAGTGTATTTTGGCCTGTTCTAAAAGTGCTTGCTATGTACTTTGGAAATTCATGAAACAAAGTTGGTTATCCTTTACATTATTTCCTTTCTCTGGTCCAGACTATCTGGTCATATCCTTTTACATGTAAAATGGCATAATGGGTGTTAATTCTGCTTTTATGTTTTACGACTTCTTTTCTTCCTGTTGTTTATACAGAAAGCCAAAATAGTTGTCTGGTTTTATCATGTTTAAATGGGTTTCTTTTTCACATTTATTTCTTCTGCTTGAGATGTTCATTTTGTCTGCTCCTCTCCTCTAAAGCAAAACGGTTAATCAATGTTTTAAAATGAGAAATGGAATCTTAAGTGAGAGGTTCTGAAGTTATGCAGAAGTATGTCATTTGTTTGAAGGATTGTAGATTATGTTCAGTGTTGTTTTCTTGCTGTTCTTGCATGTTTGCAGAATGGATTCACATGGAGTATGCACTAGATATCTGAAAATCTAATAATAATAAAATGTTTTTAGTAGGCTGCTTAAAAAAAGCAAACCTTTAAGTGTTGCTCATAAGAGTAAATGAAAGCCTTTTGAGTATTGCACTGCTCTCAAAGCATTACAGGTTTTTCGTGTCACTGTTGCTTTAGGAGAGTGATATGAACAATCAATAATAAGCATTGTAAGAAGGAAAGCATGCGGTTTTGGATGGGTAAAATAGTTAAGCATATGATGCTAAATACCAATGAGCAATACTTTAAGCTCTAAAAATTTAAGGTGGTGTCTTTAATGCGTCATTTGCGACCCTTTAAAAATGTTATTTTGCCCAAGTTCATTGTGTGGCAGTGTACAGTGGTTGTATAGTAAGATGCCATTCTTAAGGAATTTGACTGAGTAAAAAGATTAGACATGTAAAGGGTTTAGCTTCTTTTCTATTTTTGAGTTTTCAGATATGTATCTTTGAGTTAGGGTTCTTTTGAGAGACAAGGTATACATGAATTAGGAGTGAACTAAAACAGGAGAATTATTGGGGCGGCCTTAGCTGCTAAGTAGATCTTCAGTCAATTTTCAAGCAATTTAGAGATTTGTGATGCATCCTGTGACAGCTTTGAGGCAAATTAATTGTTTGCCTTGCTCTTCTAGTAGTCTAGGAGTGGTGGTTGCTAGCTTAGCACACTTATTCAAGACTTATGGTTTCATGTTAGCTAGCTGGGTAACTGCAGGCAAAGGTCCTGAATTGTTAGGAATTCAAGTCACAGAACTGCCACAGTTTGTCTGATAAAGAATTGTATTGCTGCTCTTTTATTGACTGTAGAATATATAAATTTTTTTTTCTAAGGGTCAGATTCTAAGAAGCCAAAATGGAATGACATCAAAAAAGAAAAGAAGGAGTTGAAGCAAACTAGACAAATTAATGATAAAAGTAATTATGACATAATTGTAAAATCAAAACAAATATGGGAGAGCTTGAGAAGGTAATGATTTTTTTTCTTCCACTCTGTTGACTCTTAGTCATAAATTGCCAGAATACTCTCTTTCTCATCTTAAAATTATATAAAATTGTACTTCCAACCTGAATCTCTTTGGGTGAACAGTAACATTGCATGCAGCTTTGTAGGTAGTTCAAACAGGGTATGGTAACCCATGATCCTAGGAATGTCTGGGTTGAACTTGTATATTAGGCTAAAATTTAGAAATTTGTGAGTAATTTAGATATCATCTTTTTTTTTTAAGATGTCATCTTTTTTTTTTAACCCTGAAATGCAGAGCATGCGCTAATTCACCCTGATCCTGCAGTGGGATTACTGCATGATATTTTTGTGGAGGTTGTTTGTCTCTCTCTGAGAGCGTAATTATAGAACTGGTGCCCTATGTCAGCATTAAGAAAAGTTAATTTTGTTTGTTCATAGTGTTCCTGCATTGCAAGATTGCAGATCTTTGGGTCTGTAAGCAACTCTGACTACAAATTTGAGTTAACGTTTCAAAAAATCTTTACTCAAAAAAAGAATAAAGTTTAAGTGTGGAATTCAGATTTAATTTCCACGAACTGAAGTGGCTTAATCACGTCTCTGTTCAAGGTTAATGAATGACAGTGTAAATTTGGATTGGCAGAAGCCAACCTGGTTTTATTTGTACTTGCTTCCTTATTTATAGATATAAGTGAATCATACTACCAAAAAGCTGCTTCCTCAATTAGAATTGTTTTACTAGTGTTTTTTTTGTTTTTTTTTTTTTGCTTGTAGGAAGAAATGCGATAAGGAGAAAAGAGAAAAGCTGATGAATGAACTACAGAAGCTTCTTCATGGGAAAGTTAAAAACGTAAGAAAAGACTTACGGCATAATGAAAAAAATTCACAAAATATTCTTTAAAGAATGGTGAAACTGTGGGTAAAAAGAATAAAAACTGGGCTGGAAGACTGCATTTGGCATCTATATTTCAGGACAGTAGTCCTAGGATGCTTTGTCTGTCAGCTGGCTATTGTAAAAGGCTTCCAAGTAGCTCTAGTCCTGTGAAATTTGACGTTAGCTGGGGTTCAGGAACTCAGAAGTTTTATTAGTTACGGCTGTTGCTTTGCAATTTTCTACAGTCTTTCCGCTTTGTTCTTTTTATTCTTGAAATGTATAAATTTGCAGTGAAGAGGTGAAGAGTATGTTGAATTTTTCATATTCCATGCTGAAGTGGAACTGTTTCATGACTCTTACTCTGAGATTAAAAAGAAGGGGAACAAAATGGAGATACCATTTAATGGTTTTATTTCAGTATGAAAAACTTTAATGCTTGTTCCTAATTATCAGCAGCTGCAGCTGTTGTCTGTATTTTTTTTGATAGGGTACTTTTGAAGGTGTAAAAACCCATAAGTTTTGGTTTGTTATAAACAGGTAACTCTTTTTCTAATTTTATAATGGGCACTACACATGGTGTGAAACTATAACAGAGAGCACATTCATTAAAATAATTATGGTGCGTCCTCCCTTTTGAATGACCTAGAGTAACAGAAATATCTCTGTCCTTTAGCTGGCGTTTGCACATGATTCAACTCGAGTGATCCAATGCTTTATTCAGTATGGTAATGAGAAGCAAAGGCAAGAGACATTTGAAGAATTGAAAGGTATTTTCATTTTACTTACATGCTTCTGTAGTGTGGTTAGCATGCATTTAGACAAGACATGTTGTTTTCTCTTGAATATTTTTACTTTTTTTTCTGAACTGATACATCATTTCTAGTGAACTCTTCATACTTACTTAAATAATGACTTATTGTTTTGTAGAGTTATAGTGAATAGTAAATCAGCTGAATGCTTCTCCCTTCTTCTAGATAGCCTAATAGAGTTGAGCAAGTCAAAATATTCCAGAAATATTGTGAAGAAGTTTCTTATGTATGGGTGAGTGTCAAGTGAATTTGTTCATCAGTGTTCTGTTGTTTCATTTCCATTGTGAATGCTGCTTCTTAATCTATGGTGGATCAATCATGAATTAAAAAAACCTCTCTGGAAACATCTTTATAATATTATGGAGTTAAGGCAGGGGAGCGCTATCAGTACTTTTCCTTTCTCAAGAAGTAAAGCTAATGCTGTACATGTCAAGGAAAACATGACAAAACTATGGTCAGTGTATGCTCAGAGTTGATCTTTGCTGTATATAAAAAACTGACTTTTAAAAATTGTCTTTGCTAAGTGTTTCAGGATGGCCTTCTTTATTCTCTAGAATTTACTCACTGTTTAGTTTCCCTTGAGACGCTTTACAATTTCTCCACCTTCCTGGCATTCTTTACATTTTTTTCCCAAGTGCCATAAGGTTGATTCAGATTTATGAATTTCATTGTTTCTATGATAAAACTTACTGCCAAAATGTATTTCTGAAAATAAAAGTATCAATTGGTAAGCTTACCTCTAGAAGTTTTAACTCGTGCTAATTGTATTTCCCTGTAAAACAGGACAAAAGCACAGGTTGCAGAAATAATTAAAAGTTTTAAAGGCCATGTGAAAAAAATGCTCCGTCATGCCGAAGCATCTGCTGTAGTGGAATATGCCTATAATGACAAAGCCATTCTGGAGCAGAGGAATATGCTGACAGAAGAACTATATGGGAACACTTTCCAGGTTTACAAGGTGGTATTTCACTACTTCGTAGTTTAGTATAGTTTAGTCTGTAAGGCATTATGTTAGTAATCTTACCTATATTACCTGCTATTTCTCTTGATTACAATTCTTTCTGTCAGCTGTCCAAAGGTAGTCTATTTTAACAAGTTTAAATATAATGATTACTTGTGAATTTCTGGTTTAGATGAAATTGTCATGTTTCTTTTAGTTTGGACTATATAAAAGATACAACTTTGATGTATGAGCTTGCTCTGCTCATCAAAGACAGTTTGTTATTGTATAGTTTCAGTTCCTATAGTGTCTAGGCTGAAATCATCCTTGCTGAGGTAAGGGTGTGGTGTGATTCTTCATTAATACTGTAGATGACTGTTGTGTCAGAATTGTCTTAGGCCTTGTGAGAACTGAGTGTGAGCAGAATGGGCTGGTATCCACATATATTATTCCATTTAGGCTAAATTTTTCTCTTTGCTTTTTTGTCCCATGGAGATGGTAGGACTTGAGTCCAAACTCCACTGAAACCATATAGATGTACATCCTCACCAGGGAGTTGGAACCTTCATAAAAACTACAACCTCCATTCTTTTGAATTCTGTTTTTAAATTTTGCTGACTGGGAAAGTTGGTATCCATTAGGGCTAGGAATTTTGCTCCAAAGTACAGAACTGTTTTACACAATTACTAACACCATTCGAATGACTTTTTTACCTGTTCACTTATACCAAAGATTTCTGTTAAAATCATCTGAAGAAATTAACAGCTCATTTCTGAACCTGCATTTTCTTAACAGGTTATTATAAGTTTTAGTCAGGCATATTGCAACACTGAGTAGTAGAGAGGCATGTTTGTTACGATTATGAGCTGTAATTTGTACTGAGAGTCAAACAGCTCATGAAATCAAGTGCAGTGTTAGCTTCCATCATTCTGGTATTTTTGCAGTACATGCTTTAAGTAGCCATACATTGTGGTGCAAAACTGAGATTCAGCACAATGTAGGTTTATGAAAAATTGAAGTGGAGTCTTTAAAAAGTAGCTGGGATGGTTTAAAAAATATTTCTTCTCATTGTCTATCCTGTCAGACTTTTCTTCTAGCAGCAGATTATTTTAAAGGAGTTACCAGCGTAATCCTTTTGTTGAGAAACCAGGAAGTACTTCTGTGTGTAGGGTATATGGTATATATTCCTCCTCTCTGCTGAATTCCTGAACTGGAATTTCTTGGGCATTTGTTAGTTTTTCAGTTCATTAACTTGTTAGGTTGCCCTCTGATGTGCCCTCAGGAGCACCTTAACACAATGTCAGTTTTGTGAATCTTGCCTTGTATCTGGCATGAAGAGCTGATATAACTGGCAAAAAGCAGCTCAGACCATAGAAGTGGGTTTTGTTTGCTAATGAGGAATATTTAATTTGTAGAAACTGAAGTTTACGGCTTCTGACATGTAGCTTTTTATTTTTAAAATTGTAAAAATTGTTAGTGTTGCAGAAAATTCATTTTGTTTCTGATATTAATGAAATTTGATTGAAAACGGTCTAAGCATTTTAATTTTCTATGAACTCTGGTACTTACTGGTACAATTAAACCTCTCGTTATGCATTCATTCCAGACACCAACTGTCCCAACACTGGATAAAGTGCTGGAAGCTCAACCTGAAAAGAGGGAGGCCATCTTGGATGAAATGAAGCAGATTCTTACACCAATGGCACAAAAGTAAGGAAAGAAATTGGCTGAAAGTGTGACAATCTAGCACAAACCAGTTTGTTTCTGACATACAAACAATGGCACTGGTATTCTTACAAGTTCAGATGATACTGATACTGTTAAGCTGAAATGTTGCTGTGCTAAATAGTGTATGGTTTTGTCCCAGGTGTTGCAATGACTATCTTAGCTTAATTTAGAACTTCACTTCTATGAATTGAAGTGTCCTCTGTCCCAGCCAGACAGTTGGTAGAATTGTTGGGCTTTGATGTATTTCCATAATGCATTATTAGATATGATTCTCCAGTGATCTTTATGAGAAAATAGGTTCTGTTATTTGTAAGTTTCGGTAGAATCTTCCACGTACCGTAAATGTTAAATGTCTGAATCCAAAATGACTGTGTGTTTTTTGCTCACCACACTGCCTAACTTTTTAAAATACAAATGAGATATTGCTAGCGTATGTTAAAATGATTGTTTGTGGAGAACTTGTTGCTTATTTTCATCTATCCAAATACAGAGAGGCGGTGATAAAGCACTCACTGGTACATAAAGTATTTTTGGACTTTTTCACTTACGCTCTTCCGAAACAAAGATCTGTAAGTATCTTTATTTTTCTTTTTGTCTTCTTTTGCCTTTCAGTGGAATGTTTTTTATCTTCTTGTGAAAGTATTGTAAGTCAACTAGGCAAAAATACATCTCTTTCATTGATAGAGTTCTACACATCTGATGATTCTAGATAGATGATTTGGTATAGTGCTGTATGGAGATTTATAATCACAGCGAACTTTCACAATAGTGTTTGTGATACTTGAATTTAAAAAAGGAAAGAGATTACTTTGATGTTTCTTCTCGTCTTGCCAAATGATTCTTCTTTGTAGCTGGGGAGTAATTAAAGTGAGGACCATTGCTTGCAGTAGTTCAGCTTTCTGGTATGTGGTTTCTTAACGACTTGCAGTGGTTGTCCAAAATTCTCTTGACCAAAATACAGTGAGATTGGTCCTTCTGTCAGCAACCAAAACTTTGTCTTCTATATCTGTATTAAATTGCAGGTTTAAGATTACATGAGACATTCTTGTATTTAGGCCTAAATCCATCTGTGTAATATGACATGGTTTAAGCTGGTCTCCTGTTTGACTTTACCTGTCTCTCCAAGGTGTGTTCCTCAGCCTCACCCTGGTTTTGCTGCTCAGAACCATCTCACTTCAAGTCAGACAGAGCCTTCTGAATTTGCTGTCTCTTACCCCTTTCTGCCAGATTGGACTCCTGAATACCCCTTTGTTACTGTTGATAAAGCCAAAGCTAAGGGTAGGGAAGTGGACTGTGGCCTATTCTGAGTCCAGATCTTCAGAGCCCAGAACATTCCTGTGCATGGTTTCATGTAATGTTGTGTCTGAGAATGCATTTGGGTTCGCAGGCTTGCGTGAGTCAGGGGAATAAGGGTGTATCTCCTTGCTTGGCTTTCTGTGCAAATGTGCTATTGTATGGACATGCTCTTTGGGGTTTGGAAACCCCTTCTGCAGGTCTGTTCCTGCCTGTGCTTACAGCTTGTGACACCAGCTGTGTTGTGACTGAACAGTTTGTAAATAATTGGTAAAATGTTTGGAGCTTCTGGCTAGAGAGCAAGAACTTGGGATAGAAAGAGGCATAGGTGGGAGCTGCACTTGGAGGAAGTCTATTGGATAGTAACAGAGTAATATCTAGTAACCCAGAGTGGATCATTTGATTTGTTTTGTTTTTTTAATTTGACGATGATATTATCAGATGGCTTCAGAAAACCTCATTCCTTTGATATGAAGACACAACCTTTGACTAAGTCTTGTCATATCTGAAACATAATATGGTGCTTAAATAGCTTTTTAGTTCTTCTTACTTTCTGGCTAGTACTCTGTGTGTATGAAAATGCCTCATCTTCAAATATTTCTTCCTAAATTAATGGTTGTATTTGTCTTTAATTTCTGTCTCAGTTCTGAGCACCTTTTCTTGACTTTTTTGTAATAGGACAGCTGACGAGCTTCAATACAGTTGTGATTTTATGGCATTATTATGATGAACCATGTAGTTTTAAAGAGAGAAAGCTTGTGTCATTTACAGTCTTTTGGACTCCTTTTGAGGTGGTTTTTCATAGGTCAAGGAAATGAGACTAGTTCTGTAGCCCCAGTGATGTAGTGCAGTGTGGGCAGACAAAATAATTCTTTCAGGCCCTTGCTCACCTGCCTTGAGCTCCTGAAGCCTTTTCTTTCATCTTTTTGCTTTATCACCTTTTCTTCCCCAGGAGATGATAGAGGCGATCAGAGAGGCTGTCATCTACCTGGCACACACTCACGATGGAGCCCGAGTAGCAATGCACTGTCTGTGGCATGGCACTCCCAAGGTAATGTTTGGTTTCCCTCTGACTGCCCACACGGGTCCTTTTGCTTGTGCACATTTTCATGCAATTCACAGTTTGAGAGCAAGGTTAAAAACTGGCCTGTCTTTATCGGCAAACTTAAGCAGTGGGTTTTTGGGAATCAAATGCTTTCATTAGAACTTTTACAGTGGAAACATCTTTTATTTTTAGCAGAGGTTTTGGCAGTGACGCATGGAGTTGTTTTTCCCTTGTAAGGTTATTGGCATTTCATTTGTCCCATAGATTTTGTAGTATAAGTGAAATTGACAGTAGGGAGAGGGCAGTAGAGAAGTCATAAGGTGAAACCATGTTTGGCTTTGGCTTATAAAATGATTTAGGAGGTATGTTTTAGTTTCATCTGCTGATACAGTGTCCAGAAATACTTTAGATGTAATGTATGTCATCACCTCTTGGAAATATTGTAATGCCTCCTGTGTTTTTCTGTATTAAAAAAGAAAAAAGATGACTTTTTAAAAGAATGTTAAAGAGTGCAGGAAAGAAATTAAGTTCCTAAGGTCTAGGCATAGTAATGGATCTAAAGAAGACTGAACAGTGGTTCCAGGAGCCAAAAGCACAGGGGGGAAACTTTCTGACAAGATATTCTTGCTGGTAATAGGGGTTTAAACCAAGCTAGAGTTTCAGGTCCTGTTGAATAGGTTTCTTTCCAAGTGAAGAGATGAAATGCATTCTCTAATCAGTAGGCAAAATATGAGTGAACATATGTGGTGGTTTGGGGTTTTTCGTTTGCTGTGTTTTTTTGACATCTCCCATTGGATTTGTAAATATATCACAGGATGTCTCTGGATTCAAGTCACAATTCAGGTTTAACTTTTAACATTGGTTCTAGGTGAAGACTAATAGAATACTGTGAGTCTTTGGTAGATATTTTTGCTTTAGAAAGCAAATTGGAGCTTATCTTTTTGAAAAGTGTAAATAGCAGTTTAGTTACTCAGAACCACTGGTATTCTAGGCTCATTTGGGTTTCTTCTTTCCATTTTGATAGGACAGAAAAGTAATTGTGAAAACTATGAAGACATATATTGAAAAAATTGCTACGGTGAGTGTTCATTAACCGTTATATTTCATAGTCTCTGAAACTGGGGAGTTGATAGAGGCTAGTTTGAAAGTTTTTTGGTACTGGTAACAACTTTGAGATCTCAATAAAACTAATATTAAAATAGCAGTGATATATTAAAATAGCAGATATATATTAGATAAAATAGCAGTGAACTGTATGGAATATTTAGAGTCACACCAAGAATCTTCATTGTAGGCACTGCATGTAGTACTGTGCTTCATTAAAGTGGCTGATTTCATTACTATTCCTTGGTTTCCTCTGAACTTCTTATATTGTTGATCCCAACTTTATGTTGCATCTTAATATGGCTCATTGGTTAATTCTCCTTGGTTGGGTGTAACAGCCTGTATAAGACAAGGAAGAACAATCAAGATGTGTTGGAGATGTCATTGAAAAAGCTCTTTGAACATGCGTATTTCTCAGAAGATGCTCAATATTTTTTTCAAGTCAGAAAGCTTCAAAATACATTGGCATACGATGGAAGGAGTCTGTTTTACTTTTTAATGAGTAACATATATCTTTTGAGACTGCACCACTAGCAGAGTGACAGCTGAAACCAGATTCCATGGAGTTGGGCAAAAGTGGAGCCCTAAAGAAGAGCTTTTTAAACTTCCCTTCCTGGTTGCTGTGGGTTTTTTTATTTGCTGATAGTTATTGTGGTCTCAGTGGCCTTCAAACATTTTGATCATTTCTTGGGCATGCATTCCCAATATATATATTTATGTATTATTTTACATGCCTTTACGACTGCAATAGTGTACATTATAAAGCATACACACAAATAGAAAATTTGAAAGGATGAGATAAAATCTATAAGTGGTGCCAAAAATATTTTCTTTCTGCCTACAATGGATTGTCTTGTGCAACCCACTTTGAGGGTCAGTGGTCTAGGTGATGCTTCTCTCCATAATGTGTATTCCAGTAGTAGAATAAATTAGTAGTTTCATTTCATAAATTGTGGAAATATGAGACAGTGGGTAAGTAATAGCTGACACAACACTGGAGCACAGAAGATCTGACTTTGCTTTGACTTAGAGCCTCACTGACATACAAATGAATTTAGTTCATTTGTGCCCTTTGAGTGTGCTGGAGACTTGATCTCCAGCAATGCTGTGGATATGGCATGGCTCATTGCAGAGGTGAGATCTCTAAAAACATTGTATGTGGCTTAGTTCAATTTTAAGCAAATCTACAATAGAAATGAAGGTTGTATGTAATGTTGGTAAAGGGAAAGTATTATGATTTCAAATGTTGATAATACTGTAGGATAAGGTTAATAGCTTGAATGTGATAATAAAACAGTATATCCACTTGAAGTGGAAGATGTACCTTTGTTTTAACAATTTCTCTTAACAAGCCTTGCTTTTAGAGAGAATCTCAATGCTGGACTTCTCTCATTCTATGACAGTAGCCAGAATTTGCTTTTGCTTCATGTTGTGTTATGTTTGAGGTAAACCCGCAGAATACTGATTCTAAGTCAATTAGTACATTCATAAAACTTGGCTGCATGTGGTTTCTGGTGTCTTATCTTTGCAGGGTGAATTTTCTCATCTGGTCTTGCTGGCAGCATTTGATTGCATTGATGACACTAAACTTGTGAAGCAGTTAATTATTTCAGTAAGTAATTTAATTTCTCCTAAAATAGTATATTAAATAGTGTCAGTGTGTTTGTCAGTGTATAGGAGGATGGAAGTAGGAATCCATCTGCTTTTTTAGACTATTTAAGTACTTCCCATCTTTTCTGTTTCGTTATATTTATGTATCATGATTAGTTTCTTCTTTTCATAGCAGACCGCAGCACTTTCAAATGTCATTTTAATTATTTATTTGAATTAATTTTTTAGCTAGGTTCAGTGCTTGCTGAAATTTTCTCTTTTAGTACATGTTTATTCTGGGTAAAGGGGTGACTGGTATCTCTTTATAATCGATGTCTTATATAATTGAAGTTTGAACTCTACAAGTATTTCAAGAGATTAAATCAGTGAAAAACTTCAGAATGATGATGTTACCTTACTGATTTTACAAGCAAAAATATTTGCATCCTTTAAGCAGTGAAATTAACATTGATGTTCATGTTGTAATCTGCTTGCAGTAGTACTCATGCTATAGCTATAAGAGCTGACTGGTTTAGGGCAAGTGGCAGGGAGATAAAGATGAGGCAAATGTTCTACGTTTGGAGAAGGAATATGAGGAGAAAGTGGTTCTGATGAGACTTGTTCTGCAAAACAGGAACAATTCTGGCTGTGCAACTTTGTGTAGGGTGCAGTTGGGATTTTTTTACCCTGGCAAAAAGATTTGGTCCTTAGACTGTTCCTCTGTAAGGGGTATAGAGAGATGAAGTCAGTTTCGTGTGGAGATGGCTTTTGCTCCTCAAGGGTTTCAGTGGTGACTTCAGCTGGTCTTGATTCCCAGAGCCCAGTCTGGAATGTAACAACTTCTGTGAAAGGTCTAAGGAAATAAATTCTGACAAATCTGGGCTGTCTTAGAATGAGATATTTGACCTGCTTCTGTACTGTGTAAAAGCACTCTGCTTTCTGGAGAGTTTACTAGTTCAGATACTATGTCTTTAGCTGAGCTTCCAAGATGTCATTTAATTGAAGAATCATATGAGATCAAGAACTAATCCATTATCAGAGGTAATGGAATATTTACTGTTTGTTCATCCTGCCACATCAGTCTGGACAGAAAATGGAGAACAAGACATGTCCTTTGCACACACATTATTGGCCTATCAGGTCTTATGTGAGGTCGGGAATGGGGAAAGGATGGCAGGAAAAGGGAAAAAAATGTAGCTATCAAAACCAGCTCTTCAGAGTTTTTCAGTGAAAACTAGTAGCAGATGATGAAGTGAGGGCATCTTAAAGTCAATCATTGAAGCATACTCTGTAGAGGAAACAAATCTTTAAAATTATTTCAAAGAGCAGTTAGACTTCAAAAATACCTTACAGAGTTTATCATTCTGTCCATAAAAAAAATTAGCTTTAGGAAGGTAAAAAAAACTAGTGAGACTTTAGGGGGAGAAAAAGCAAGGGGGAGGTTTTGGAGGTTCTTTTGAGGGTGTTTTTGTTGGTAGTATTTTTTGGTGGCAGTGCAAAATTCATAATTTATGTGGGTTGGCAAATTCTCAGTATGACTGAGAATTTGTAGGTAAGGGAGGATTTTAAGCTCTTTAAATCCTCTTGAGGGAAGTCTTTTCTTCTCATCTTCTCACAGGCCCGTGGAATCTTAATCCTGGACCAAAATCTCTGTGTGGTGCTTTGAACTTTTGTTTGGGATTGGAACTGTACATTGAGCACTTGGCATGTTTAAGGATTCAGGCAGATTTTAGCACAAAATCCATTTATTTCATGAGGACTCCAAAAAGATGGAAATGTTACCAACAGGAGATAACATGTCTTTGTCATTTAGAGTATCTCCTGGTACTTTTTCACAGTTCTAATACTGATAGTGACCAAGAACTGTTACTTCATTAATGTTTTGTTGTGGTTTGTTTACTCACAGGAAATAAAGGCTTCTTTGCCCGATATAATAAACAACAAATATGGAAAGAAGGTCTTGTTGTACTTGCTAAGTCCCAGAGATCCTGCACATTTTGTTCCAGAAATCATCACACTTCTGCAGCAGGGAGATGGAAATGCCTACAGGTAACTCAGATGTGAAGGTTATTGATTTTTCTTAAAAGTCAGAAGAAGCCATGCTACTTTTTGTCAAGATTTAATCTCAACTTTTCTTCATAATAAATACAAGTAATATCAATATATTACTTGTATATATCCAAACACGTATAAATAATACGTGTTTGCCCCTTTTATAAAAGGATATATTAATGTGTAATCTCATGTATCAAATTTAGTGTAGATGAAAATTTTTAGTATGCATTACTGGTGCTTTTGGATAAAAGTATATCTCAAAATCTAGCAATAAAAATGGAAATGGTTAATTTGATTTCAGTCTGGTATTGACATTGATGCTAACCAGCTTTTGAGGAAGGAGCAAGTCTAGATGACTAATAAGCTGTGTAAAAAATACTTCTCGGTAGTTGAGATAACAAAATGAAAAGAAATAGTAAACATTACTAACAAGAAAAAACTCTTAGAGGTTTTGAGGCAGTTAGCTTGAAACACTTTCTCATTCCTTGTATTCTTAAATTCTGTGTCCAGCGTGCGTTTACTTGTACAGGAAGCAGAGGGGACAATAATGCCTATATTTGAATCTAGCAGTAATTTATGTCTCAAATAGCACGTACGTTCTGAAATGTCTTGTTTCTTGATGTGCATACAGTGCAAACCTTCTGCAGTAACGTGCTGTTTCTTTTATCAGTAAGAAGAATACTGAACTCCGTCGCCATGAACTCCTGGAAGCCATTTCCTCACATTTGATAGAATATTTGCAAGAACATACGCAAGAAGTAGTGATAGACAAAGCTACTTTTGTCTTGGTTGCTGATATTTTAAGAACAGCTCTTGGTGATATCCAGCCTGCACTAGATGCAATTGCTAAGTTAGCAGCAGAAGAGCTGGTTCCAGGGGGCCGTGATGGACAGGTAATGTATAGAAGTCAAGGTGCTGAGATATTGCAGATCTTCTGTATTACTGAAATGAAGTCTGGTCTTGTTTTCATTTATATAAGACGTCTGTAGTGCCCTGATATCACTTGTACATTAGATGTGATCCTGTTTTCTGGCTTGTTGGTTTTGTTGTTTATTATTAGTGCATCTGGAGTGATGGTGGGTTGACCCAGCATTTCATATGAGTTTTATGGCAAGGTGCGCCATGATCTCCAATCTTCAGAACGGTTTTAAACACTTAGTGGGAAGGTAGCTGACAAGCATGTTACACAGTCTCCCTTTTAATGTTATCACTGTGAAATCAAGCACTTAGCAGAGTTTTGTAGGTCATTTGACTATTTACACTGGGAGGGAGAGGATCTTACCTTTCAGGTGTGCATATCTCCATGCAAGACAGATCTTAGATAGTAGCTGTTTGTCTTCACAGTATGACCTTCTCTTCAAAGAGCACCCCTCCCCTACTTTGTTAAGCTCAGATATGTGTCTGTAGACTAGAACATAAAATAAAATGTATGCTATATAGATATAAAGATAGATATCCCCCGGATTTCTGTATTAGAGGTGTTTTAGCTCTGTCTTTCCCATTCTTTGATACACATTTTATGAAATTTTATGTGAATTGTGCATGTTTTCTGCGACTTTCTATGACCTGTACTGTAGTGAATTTTCAAGTGTGGAAATGTGAAAGGTCTGGAAGTTCTGGCAGAGGCAGTTAGACCAGGAAATTCTGCTTATTAAGAATGAAGTCCTTGGAAGGGTGGATAAAATATTGGTTGATATAGTTTGTATTACTGAAAGTTAAATATTACAGGGAGCATTTAAAAGTTGAAATGTTTAGTTTGAATAAGTAGCCGGAAACTTACATTAAGCTTGTTGATATTTGCATAGGTGAATCAGTGAGATGGCAGAGTGAATAAATCAATTAGACCATAGAAATACTTATGGTCACACATGTAACTGCATTTTGAACCAACATCACTAAATAATTTGCTTCATTTTGATTTGTCTATTCTCCTTAAAGCTTCACATTGCAGAACATCCGGCAGGCCATCTGGTTTTGAAATGGCTAATAGAGCAAGATGAAAAAATGAGAGAGAGTGGAAAAGAAGGTATGTTGGAAATACAGCTTTATTTGGTCATATTGACTTCAAAGTAGTTGGCTATCTGACCTCAAATAAGACAGTTGCATTAATTTCTTTGAGAGTGCTAGTATGTGGAAAATTTAATGTTATTGTTTCTATCTTTTTGCTGTTGTGAGCTGCTATACAAACAGAATGCCAAGGATATGTTTGCTTTTTTCGCAGTGCAAGCTGTGGTTGGGTTTTTTTCTCAGGGCTTTGATGTGTATTTGGGGCGGAGTTCATTTCTGTGCTTAAAATGTGTGCTTAGCTCTGCTAAATTACATAGTAGTTTAAGGCTAATAATAGAAACAGTAAAGTCTTTCTTACAGGAACCCCTATTTCATTTGTGCTCATAAGCCAGGTTAATTCTTTGTAACTGTTAGTAAAATAATTTGGGCACAGAAATAGGACATATTTACTAGTTTATGTTTCATAAGGCAGATATTGGGCACAGATGTTCATGTCTTAATTTAGCTTTTAAACTTATGTTATTACATAACTGTAAAATCTTTTGTGTTTATCACTCTGTCCTAATAGTGATTACTTTTTCTCATACAGAAAGCTCTAAAAATGAAAGCATGTGTTTGGCAAAGTGTAATCTGAGGGAACTTCTTTGAGTGTAATGTTTTTTTCCTATGTAGAATTATCAAATCTTGTAAAAGTTTTATTTTTTACTCTTGCTACATTCAGGTATTCAGTGTTTCCTTTAAAAATGTTAGTTGTGCTTTATTAAATGTTTCTGGAAGTAGACTGTTTTCCCACTTTTCAGGTAGATAATTGAAAATGTCCAAAGGAGAAGTTTTATGAGTGTCTTTCAGAGACTTGCCTATCTGACATGATGATAATAATCTGGATTTATTTCTGTTAAAATTCCCGTTTATTCACATGCTGTTCCCTTTGGTTTCCTCCAAAAAGTACCATTCGGAATTGTTGCTCTGGGTTTATTAAATTGCCATTAAACCCCAAGCAAATCTTTATCCCATGGAGAATAATTTGTATAAAATCTGACCTGTCTTCAGATGGAATTAGGATCTAATGCGACAGTGAAAAATAGCTTCAGTGTTTGAAGGCTGGAGTTTGTTGGGGTATGGTGGGGTTTTTTGCATTGTTTACTGGTAAGTTTGCTCAGCATGCCAAGTTATAACAACAGTTTCCATGCAGTTCAGTCCTTTAAATTCAGCTGGGGCCTTGAAGTCAGCTGAGGTTCTTCATTTTGCATATGTCATTAGTGTAATGAATCTGAAGTTAACTTAGGCTTTCAAAGCCACTGAAGAAATAGAACCCTAGAGCCTCAGTATAGCTAAAAAAGACAATTTTTTTGCATCAATAAAGGCTTAGCTCTGAAATTTTAAGTAACTTCTGTTCAAATTATTTTCCTTCAGTTGTAGAGTTAGATGCTTAAAAATGTTTCAACGGAGGTATTTATGTATTTAGTATATTGCATTCAACCAGAATGATTCTGTGATTCTTGCCAAGTTCTCTCTTTGGCCTGGATGCCTTCTCTAAGATATTAATAGCCTTTCACACCCTTTTTAAAAAACAAAAAGTTTGCATACTTTACAATAGTAAACTGTCACAGAGTGCTGCTCTTGCAAAGCAAATTCCCTGCAGTACTTGGGAGTAGTCTAATATCTATAAAGGTCTGCATTGCATGGAGCAGTCAATTATTGTGAGGGAGCAGAACTCAGTGAGTACTTGGGCAACTAAAACCAATTAGATTAAATCAAAACTACAGAGAACTTTCAACAGGCTTCTTTGTTGAAAGATATTGTCTCATTTTTTTTCTTCCCCTGCAACTTTCCCATATTTTACAGTTTGCTTCGGAAGAACACTGGTGGAACATGTTGGTATGGAGAAACTGAAGACCTGGGCAGAAGTAAATCGAGGTGCCATTATTCTTTGTTGGTAAGTATGGCACATGGCTACTTCTGATTAGATTACACTGTAATTTCTTGAACTGCTGAGAGAAATAAATTGAAATTTCTATCAACAATATTACATTCAACATCTGCTGTCTTGAATGCAACTGACAAGTCATCAATGAAACAAGGATTAGAAAAATTCAAACCAGAGTTTCCATAGGTTATTCCTTGAGTTACATCTTTTGCAGTACTAGGAAGCAGCTCAGTATCAGAAAATCTGAAGGTTAAAAACAAAATTACTTTTAAAATTTTGCCTATCATGTCTTGTTTTGCATGCACAAAACTCTCAAAAGAGTAGTCCACAAATAGCTACATTAAAATAATTAACTTAAAAATACCTGGGACTGATGGCAGCATACGAAAATCCAGAAATTAGTTTGTTTAGTTTGTTTTGGTAAATTATGTTTTGTGTTGATGCCTTAATTGCAAAATTGTAAAAGTTCTTGTACTGAAGTAGTGGAGTGTTTGGAAGAGACCATATGTAAGAATAGACTATGCAAAGGCCTGTGATGAGCTAACTGGCTCACAAATTTGAAGCAGTGAACCATGCAACTAGTGAGATCAAGAACACCCCACAGGGGATAGATTAATGTTAACATTTTATCAAGAGTGAATGGCAGTGATAATCCTTGCTGCTTTCACTTTGTAGCTACCTGTCAGTATCAGATCATAGAAACCCAAGGTTTTGTCCTGCAGCCTCAAGTGTGTGGTTTGTGTTCTGGAATTTGTCTATCAGCCTTGCCCCTCTGGCACCTCATAAAGACTTTCACTGAACCCAAGTCAGCAAACAATTAAAACAGACAACATGATTTTGAAAATTAAGTCCCTTCATCTTTTTTCTGCTCCACTTTTCTCTCTCTTAAAGTTACTTCAGATTCCTTGCTGTTTGCTTTCCATCTCTGGTCTTTACCAGTTTAGAGCCGGGCATCTTTGGTGTTCGTGCTCTTTTGCAGGGTGAATCAAAAGCCATCTTCACCTCTGATAGTTAATCTGAGTTTTATTGTAACTTTGTTTTGGCATTGTCACTAGTGAGAAGAACTGGCAGTAGAAGAGTAGTTGCAATCCAGATATAAAACCAGTTCACACAGCATCTTACTAGTCATATGTATGTGGTTGTTAAGATTGGTCAGCGGCCAAAATGATAATGCTCTTTCCTTGCCTCTTCCAACAGGCCTTTAGAATTCAGAAAATGCACTCAATGCCTTTAATTTATCTGATCCTATACACAGATGTTCAGTAAAGTTTCGTTACGAGGGCTTATTCACTGACACTGTATTATTGCTTGGACATTTTTCCTTTAAGTCAAGGCTGAACATGGGATGTTGCTGGTGTATGTACAAAGCTGTTGGGATTGTCCAAATAAAGTTGTAAATTAATAGATTCTTTTTCCCTGTATTTAACACTTTAATAACTGTTTGGCAATCACTGTGTCAATAGTCTTTTAATAGACATTGAAGACTTAGAGATAAAACAGGAAACTAGTAATTGCTCATTCAAGAAACTAGTACAGGAGTGGTGTATTTAGTACAAAAGTCTGTGAGAAATGGTAGTCTTTCTCCTTCTCTGCTGTTACTCATGCAGGTGGAGCCTTGACAAGTGTCCTTTGTTACCAAGCAGGGGATCTTACCTCCCAGACTGGCAGTATTTTCACCCATACTGAAACTTAACTAACAAGAATGAGAGAAAAAAGTGTATTGTAGGACTGCTTGTTGGATGGAATGTTGCTGGTAGTCTTTGGTTTTTTCACCAGGCTTTCAAAGACTTTAAATCTAAAGCCTTTGTAGACTGAACTTCTCTTGGTGACTTTTTAGGCATGATGTCCTTTTGTTTAGGCAACTGAGAGCACACAAACATAACCATCTCCTTCTGTTCCATTTCATGTGACACCTGCTTACCTCACTATCACATAGTAATTAATTGCATTTTTGTCTAATGCATGCACTGAAGTCAAGAGATTACCTAAATTTTACAGCAGTGATTAATTTAGTCTGATGTAAAGTAACAGTAAGGATTTTTTTACATAAAGTAATTGTTGAGTTTTAAAAACCTTTTCATTAAAAATAGGCAGATGCTTCTTGTGGTTTGATGCTGTCCAAGTGCCAGGCACCCATGAAAGCTGCTTGCTCACCCTCTCCTGCCACATCTGGGCAGAGGAGAGAAAAAATATTAACAAAGGGTTTTCCTAAATTGAGATAAGGATCAGGAGACACACTTCAATGGCAAAACAGGCTCAACTTAGAGGTGCAAAGGGAATTAATTCATTACTAACAGGGTCAGAGGAGGATAATGAGAAATAAAATAAGCCCGTAAAAAACCCCACCTTTTTTCCCCTCAACCCCTCCCTCTTTCTCACCAACAGCACAAGGAGACAGGGCATGGGGTTTTGGTCAGTTCATCAACCAAGGTTTTCTTCCACTGTTCAGGGAGAGGAATCCTTCCCCTGTGAGACTGTGAGGTCCCTCCCATGGGAGACAGTTCTCTGTGAACTTCCCCAGTGTGGGTCCACTCTCATGAGCAGCCCTCCCAAAACTGCTGCGACATGGGTCACTCTTCCACAGGGTGCAGTCCTCCAAGGACAGGCTGCTCCAGCAGGGGCCACCCTCCCATGGGTCTCTGACTGGATCCCAGCCTCCTCCAGCTACCCACCTGCTCTGGTGTGGGCACCTCGCCCATGGGCTGTGGGTGGATCTCTGCACCCCCATGGATCTGTGGGTGGATCTCTGCATCCCTTGTGGATCCCCATGGGCTGTGAGTGGATCTCTGCATCCCCCATGGATCCCCAAGGGCTGTGGGTGGATCTCTGCATCCCCCATAGATCCCCATGGGCTGTGGGTGGATCTCTACATCTCCCTGGATCCCCATGGGCTACAGGGGCACAGCTGCTTCAGCATGGTCCTCACCATGGCCTGCAGAGAAATCTCAGCTTCAGTGCCTGGAGCACCTACTCCCCCTCATCCACTGACCTTGGTAGCTCCATGTTGTTTCCTTCACATGTTCTCACCTCCTCCTCTTCTTTGGGTAGAAGAAAACTGTATGTCTACTTTTGTACTCATTTTCTTCCTATGTATGTTATCACAGAGGTGCTGCCATCATCTCTAACTGGCCAGCCTTGGCCAGCAGCGTGTCCATCTTCAGAGCCTACAGGGATTGTCTCTGCTGGACATGGTGGAAGCTTCCAACAGCTTCTCACACAAGCCAGCTCTGTGGTCACTCCACTACCAAAAATCAGGCTGTACAAAATAAACATCCCTCTGTTGTCTCAAAGAATCTCAGATTCTCAGACAGAGGTAATTTTCAGACAGCACTAGTTCCTAAAGCCATGACTGATTTTTGTTTTGTGGTTGGCTTTTGGAACCATCTGTCACGTATGTGCAGATCTGAAACTCAAAATTACTCAGTGAGCCCATTAGAAGATTTTTGGCTATCTAGTCCTTTAAGCTTATTTGTCAGTTATAAGCAGTCACTGCATGTGCTTGGCTTCTCAATAACTGGTATCCTCTGGGCTTTCTTTCCTTGCCCATCTTTCTTCTGATTTTTATAAAAGTATCTTGGGCCTGGTTCTGACTTAGTTCTATCTTTAGGAGCCCAGAGGTAATTAGAGGATGCTCTGCATGCTCACAGTCCAGACTAGAGTATTAAGTATTGTAGGTACTTGAGTGTCATAGATACTTGCCTGTATATTTTTAATTTGTAAATTATGTGTAACATCAGGGTAGAAAATGGATAAGAATGTACTTCACCAAATGTGTTACTGATTTCCTTTATTTCTGTAATCTGGAAATTATGTTTTACATCCACAAAATACATAGGTGCTCGCTTTCTAGACCTTTAAGAAATTAGAGAATAATAATTTTAAAATGGTCCACGATGTCACTGTGTTGGTCTTTTGGCTGTGTTACCAAACATGCAGGTGTTCTGTATTAAGAACCTTGCCTTGACATACCTGGGGTTAAAAGTAGTTTTATATGTATAGCTCTCAGAAGCTGACATTCATTTTGAGTGATAAGTAAAATGCAGTCCAGAGTGGCTTGCTACTTTGTGTGCTTCTTGTCTCTTGTGGGACATAAATACCTCTCCATGTTAATTACCAATGTATTAAGCACATCCTTTTTCAGGATTCTGGACTTTTTGCTTTTATCAGGGGTACATGACTCATAGAAGAGATGAGAAAATATCACCCTCAGCAGTGTTGAATTCAGCTTTGAAGAAGGCCTCTTGATTAAGTAGTACTATTGCAGCTAAAAGAGTAACAGAATTTGCTGCTAAAGGTTGTTAGTTGGAGTCATGGAAATAAATTTGTGAATTAAGTAACTGAAAGCAGTGGTGTTGTCAGATGGACATCAAGTTCATTTCTGCCTCCAGTGTCGCCATCCGGCACAGGATTTGGCGCGATAAAGGAGACAAAATTTAAAACTCATCTTAATGTACCTCTAAGTTGAGCCTGTTTTGCCATTGAAGTATTTCTCCTGATCCTTATCTCAATTTAGGAAAACCCTATGTTAATTCCTTTATGTCTTCGTTCAGTTTGCAGTGCCTAATCCTTGTTTAAAAAGCAGGGAAGAAACAAACTTTTAGGTAGATGCAAATTTGGGAGCCACTTGGAAGGATCCTGGGGATTGTAAGGACTTGTAGTATCATGCAACCTGCCTCATACCAGCACATGGGTGTTATAATTTGTTTCCAGTCTTAGTTTATTTGTATGTCAAACTTGTAGTTCTGATCTGGTTTGCACAAGCTGACTGTAGCAGACACTTTTCTAGGCAGTGTTCACTTATCATTTTGAAGAAGAAAATTAGGTGAGCCATTAACTCTACAGATCTTGTATTTCAGTCCAAGAATATTTCACTCTTAAGTGAAGAAAGGGAGAAGGACAGTCACTACTAAGCTGATAGTATTTTACGGCTTATGATGAATTTCTTTGTTTTGGGGGAAGAGAATTTATTTGGGAAATCGGATTTGTTTTCCAAAAGTTCTATCTAAAAGGAGAACGAAACTGGTAAAGCTCCATGGTTTTTCACTAAATGCACCAGAAAGTACAATAGTGAAGGTGCTTCATGTAAATTAGATGTACTTCATTGCATCCAGTTTTAGGACCTCCATTACAAGAAAGGCATCAACATTGTAGTGAATTCAATGAAGAGTGACTGGCATACTCATGGGCTGGGTCCCTTGGTCTGGAAGGAGAGGCTGTGGGGCCAAGGCTGTTTCAGCTGGGAGAAGGGGCAGCCTGTGGGCTCCCAACAGCATCCCTGGCACTGATGGGATGGATGAAGGAGAACTGGGCCCTTCACAGCAATGCATGACTAGAGAGCAAGAGGCAGTGGCACAAGCTAAAACACAAGAGGCTTAGGCTGGAGATAAGGAGAAACGTTTTCCCCATGAGGATGGTGCAGCAGTGGGGCTGGGGCCCAGGGAGTTTGGGCAGTCTCCAGACTGGCAGGTTTGAAGCCCAGATTGGGTAAAACCCTGAACAACCTGGTCTGACCCAGTATTTGAATATACTTTGAGTAGCGATCAGCAGTTCTTTGCAGACTAATTTATCCTCTGTTGGCTGTGTTCTGACTTGGTGTTTCATATTTTATGGAATGTTTTATGTCTTTTTTTATAATAGGAGGTGATAATATCTGGCTTGAATTATATTCATCTTAAATAGTTATTGTTTCCCTACACAGACAGCTTCTTTCTCTATGACCTGCATACTGACCTTTGATGTCCTTCATTTTTTTTCCTGTGTCTTGCAGCCTGCTCCGAAGCACTGATGAAAAGGTGGCAAGCACAGTCAAAAAAGGACTAAAAAAGCTCATCCCAAAACTGAAGCAGAATAAAAATGTAAAAGGAATAGAAGCATTACTGGAAAAATTGACTTCATAGTGTGAATGAACCTAAAATAATTATTTACGTCAATGCAGTCAAATGAGATTTGATATGATTTTGTACCATGGTTGTTTTAAAAAGCAGTGTATGCATTTGTATATTAAAAAATTTCTAAAACAACTTGTCATTGTACTCATTCTGTTGTGCACAATTGAAGATTGTTCTCAGAGATTGAAATCTCAGGATTTAAGAGCTAAAGGAAACTTCAGAGCATGTAATCAAGGCGTTTGATCTTTGCTGATAACTTGCACAAAAATTTTTAAAGTGTTGTTAAAATTTGTATGTATGGTGTCATAGTTACCATAGAGACACAAGCATCTGTTCTGGGCATACTGTGTATGGGCAACTATGTTTGTCTTAATCCCTTTCCCTCCTGGTTTCCTTAAAAAAAAAACCCCATACCAGTCAGGAAGACTACTTGAGTCTCATTCTTAACCTGTGATGGAGGCTTTCATCCCTGGGAACTAAAAAGAGTAGAATGAAAATAATGTCTCTGACTGTTTTCAGAGAAGGTCCTGAAGGAACACCAGACTTTCAATGGACCACAGTTTGGTTTTGTTTCACTCAAGTCTTCTAATGACACACTTTTAAGCCCTAATAAACACAAGGGATATGGGTGTTTTTTTGGTTTCTTTGTAGTAGTGATGGAGGGATGAATTTACTTCCACATGATATCAAATCAGTGGTAGTGGATTTTTCCTGTACGATATTTTGATCTAAAAAAAGGAAGCCAGTATTTTATTTTCTCCATTTAAGAAAAAATCCTAAACTTCCTTCATAAGGCATTCATAGAACATCCACCCTCATGACCACCATGGCTGGTTCTCAATGCCATGCTGATAGACTGATCCAAGCAGAGACCCAGACTGATTAAATCTCCAGCTGTTGGAGATTCAGTCTCTTCACTGGTGCTTTGCTTGACAGGATGTGGCTCCATTTGTTATAGCAGATAGTTAGGTATTGCTTCTCCTAAGATAACAGCTTCCTCAACATGAAGTACAATACAACTACCAGTGGTAGGTTGCCAGTGTTTAAGTAAACTAGTTTTAATTCCAAAGTTTTACATCCTTGAAATCAGTCTCCGAAATTACTGCATTTATTGGCAGAGGTCATGATGATCCACCACTCGTCCTGGAGTCCTTTGGGAACTGCAGTGCTCAGCACACACCACAACCAGATTACCCAGCATTAGACTCAGATTTGAATGCTTAGCATGAGGTAAAATACTCTGGTTCTCTAGGGAGCACCTGTATGGCCCTGATGTTAAAGCACAAAATCAAAGCATTGGATTCTTGTAAGCACATGTTCAGTTTATCAGCAGCTTCTCTAGATACAACTTAATTTCATTGCTCCCTTAAGTCTGTGCCAGGTTCTAAACATTAGATTATTGTCTTCAGTAATCTGAAAATTGAGAAGGGGAGTTTTTATCCTCCCTGTTTTGCTGTACAACTAATTTGAGCTCAAAGCTGATAAAGGAATTGGAGTGTCTCTCCAACAGGGTAAGCCTGGGGGAGCTGGATCTGCTCAGCCTTGAGATGGCTGAGGACCTCATCAATACCTGTTCAGTGTCCAAAGGGAAGGTGGCAGGAGGATGGATCCAGGCCCTTCTTGGTGCTGAAAAATAGGACAAGAGGCAATGGGTGGAAGCTGGAGCACAGAAATTCCACCAGAACATGAGGAAGAGCTTTTTTGTGCAGTGGAACAGGTTGTTCAGAGGGGCTGTGGAGTCTCCATTCACTGGGGGTATTCCAGAAAAGTGCTGTGCCATGTGCTGTGGGATGACCTTACTTGAGCAGGAAGGGTGGACCAAATGACCCACTGTGGTTCCTTCCTTACTGTAATTATGTACTTCTGTAATTATTCAGCATAAATCTGTTGCATATTTTGTTCAGGTTGGCTTTTTTGGCAGTAACTTAAATTTCTTAATAACAGTTCACTACTGTTTAAATTCACTGTCTGTTTCTAATTAATCTGGATTATTGTTGCAAAAGAAAATCGTGTTACAGACATTAGTGAGCTACAATCTTCAGTAACTGAGATGATGTGTTTACAACCAGTAACACTTAGTGCCAGGGTCAAGCAGGTCTAACTGGGATTAACCCTTAAGTATTTACACCTACACATGAACTTAGGTGGAATTAGAGGGGAGCATAGCCCGTGAAGTGCCAGTAAATCAACAGATGCAAACAATGTTAGAAACAATTTTCATAACCATAATATTTATGTAGTGGCCAAAGTAGCCCAGGTAAACTACAAATTGCAGTTGGGTTTATAATTTGTTTTTATGAATTCACCCTTTGAGTGTCTTACACTTTTTTGTGAATGAACAAATATTGCCCCCAGACAGGAGAAACAAGAGATTACTTAAAAAGATGAAACAGTGCATTTCACTGCTTTAAAATATTTGGACTTAAACATACACGTCTAGAAAATGTACTTAATTCCAGCATCTGATTGGCAATGGCATTAAGTATTCCTGCTTGTAAACACATCCTCTCTGTTACTGAAGATTGAAGCTCATTAGTTTCTGTAACAGGATTTTCTTTTGTGACAATAAAACAGATTGGTTTAATTAGCAGCAGATAATGAATTTAAACTGTAGTGAACTGTTTCTAAAGAAGTCTCAGTTACTGCCAAAAACCCAACCTGAAAGAAATATGCAACAGATTTGTGACTTAATAATTAATGGTAAACTAAAACAAGGAAAGGAATAAAATCTGGTACAGGCCTTCTCAATTTTTGGGTTATTAAGGGGAACTAAAGCTTAGAATCTGGCACAGACGTACTTCCAATCAAGAGGATTACAGGGAGCAATGAAAATAAGTCATAGCTGGAGAAGGTGCTAATAAACTGAACAGGAAAAAGCCATGTAAGAGTGTGAGTTTACAAGAATCTGATCTGATATTTTGATTGTGTGCTTTAATTACGGCTGCTTTAGCTGGATGTGCACCAGGCAGTTTATTTGCATTTTTAAGTCTGCATACATCCTTTACTTTAAGTTATGTGTAGTAATTTGGGCTGACTAGCTGTTAGTTTTTCTTACCACAAGTTGAGAAATGTCTCTCTTCAGTAAGTTGACATAAGTTAAGGTTATGCTATAGTTGCCACTATTTTCCTACCAGAGATAGAACATCAATTTTACAGTTAAGGTGTGTCTTCAATGTCAATTGAAAAGAAATTCTGAAACAGCCTAAATGGAAGGAGAGGGAGGAAAAGGAGGTTATGAGCACAGGAAATTGTTTCGAAGGCTTAAGGTATATCAAGGAGTGGCCTGGTTTTTCCCAGTGAAGAAGCTGGTTGGATTCAGTGCCATATCTGTCCTAGTCTGCCATGGCTCTCTGGCTGTGTGAAGGTGAAGAAGTAAATTTTTGAAAGATTCTGAAAGAATAGTGGTTTTTTGTTGATTCAGGATTTTTTTAATGTGTATCCTTTTAATGTTGTTTGATATATACTTGTTGGCCTACTTTAGGTTATCCAAAGTATTACGATTGCCAGCATCTTAATATAGCTAGTAGTAATTTTATTATTACCAATAAAATACTGGAAGTGCACAGGCCGCAAATAATTTTTTTGTCTGCTACTCGCTCAGAAGAAAGGCTTTGCCAGCAGTTATGGGGCATTTTTTAAAAGTCATTTTCCTGAGATGAAATGCCTGTCCCTTGTGACCCACCAGAGCCAACATCTCACACCTTACTTAGCACAAGTTGAAGGGTGAACTACTATTGTGAGTGCTAGGACAGAAAAGGTGGTAATGATTGTTTTATTCTTTCTTCTTAGACGACAGAAGACCTATTTCCTTGGTATTGATGTATATTATTGTTTAACCGTGTATTTTCCATTACGTTGGAAATACGGGCATACAGACAGCTGCAGTTGCACTACAGTAGCTCTTAGTTTAAGGTACAGAAGAATCAGCCTTCCCCTTTGCTGCTGACAACAGGATCTACCAAGAATAAGTAGTGTTTTGCTTTCCCACTGTCTCCACCAACTTTTCTTTTTTTCAAAAACCAAAAAAGTACACAATGACTTGGAGTTTGCTTCTGAGTGCAGAACTGAGGAAAAGTGGGAAAAATGCAGAGTGATTGACTTAGCTGGAAATAGAGGGGGAATGTTTAGGGCAGTATACACATTGCAGGCATACTGTGACCCATAAGCTATGAGATTTTCTTTCTTAGTCCTTCCATCTCTTGTCAAGTTGGGTGGTAAACTGTCTAAATGGGCACAAGGCCATGTCCACATGCACACCACTTGATACTTACGGAGTTCTACCGTGTGTTCTCTTTATTTCTGTGTTACATCTAAAAAATCAAATTAAAATAATCAAATATTAAAAGTGGGGTATTTTTAATTTCTTATTTCTTTAAAACAGATTAATGCAAGAGTTCATTGCATTACTCAAGACGTATTTCTTTATGATTTCTCGGAAGAAATCTGTACTGCCCATTTAACATTTGGCATTATCTAGTTCAAGATCATTGCCAAAACCCATCTATTTTGTCTCAGTGTGTAACACATTGTTCAGCTCCTTTGGGAAAACAGCAAAGTTCATTTACCCTTAACCTTATTATTCTTCCATCAGTTTCTTTTTTTTCTGCTTGGGGTTTAAAACCCTTTCATTGAATTGCTGCCTTACATTCATCATTATGTAAATTGCACTTATTTTCTGTTTTAGTAAGTTTTTTTGTTGTTTAAAGACCATTCTATAGTTTTGTGTGTCTTCTTTTAAGATCCTGGACTTCTAAGATGTGAAACCTTTTTAAAGATCCATAAAGAGTAAATATCTTGTGTTAACCACCTAATAAAGAGGAACAGGTATTCCTGGAAATCATTGCTGTTTAAGAAACACTAATCTGTCATAGTGAGCCTTTTCTCTCATCCCTGCAACTCTGAATGTCAGCAGTTCAAGTTTTCCTTGACATTATTTTTTTCTTGTAAACGTATACAGAAGGTCTAAGCCATTTTATTGTAGCATCAAAGTAGCCAGTTACTTACACACTGTTCTACATGGAAGGACTGAGGGAAGGGAAAGTCACTGATGGCTGGGAAATTGTAAAATATGTGAGTTAGTCAGTTATCAGCAGTAACTCCTTGCATATGTCCAATTAACATTATATATCTTTGTGATTTTTCTCTTGCAGCAGTCATATTGAAGTTTTGTCAAGGGCCATACTGGTTAAAGTGAATTTAACCATCTTGTCATCTGCTATCATGGAAGATGGTTTTAAGTGCTGGATTTATGTATCTTTCAGTCAGACTGTGTCTTACAATTACACTATTGCTTTGCACAATGAAAAAATCCTACAGATTCTCTGATTTCCACTGTCCTTCCCACAGCTGGTTCTGCCTGTCATTCAGGTATCTTGTAGGTCTGTGCTCTAACAAGAGTGTGTCTACATGGATTACATATTTTATTAGAATTTAAAAGCAAAAATAAAATACTTAGAGGAGGGAGCCTACCAGGTCTGGGTATACGGGCATAGACAAGCAGGTGCTATAGGCATTGAATTAGGAAGTAGTCAAAAAGGTTTTATCTGTTTGCAAAACAGATACAAATAAGATGCTTGCAGGGAAAAAAAGAAAACCAATTCAAAACAGCCAACCACAACCACCACCACTGCCAAAAAAATCCAACAAAAAGAAAAAAATTAATTATAGACTAAATTATAAGCATCTCTGGGAAAACATTTTTAGGGGGAAAGAATAATAAGATAATATGAGAATTGGTTCAATGTCTTGGCGTTGTTAAAGTTTCTGCTCCCAGGGTGTGGTGAGATGAAGAGCATCAGCTGTCACAACACTTGCTATGAAGTCACCTTCACAGGCTGGTGGTAGCACCAGTTTTCAAGGCAGCTGTTCTTACAGCTGAAATGCTTTCAGAGGCTGTTTTACAAATTGATGCTACCCATTTTTCTATGTAGGCATTTTCAATTGTTATGGGTTTATTCCTCTGTTTATCTAAACAGGTAAAAATATGTAGATTTAGAGCCTCTTTCAAATTCTGTATCTTTTGACAGTGGGCAATGAAAAAAGTAGGCAGTACCAATTAAAGACATTTGAGATATGTCTGAATTATTTATCTTTAAATTATTTTAAAACAGTTGAACTTTTACGTTACTGTAAACACTCCACCCTTGGTGACAAGACTTCAGGGTTTTGGTAGACTACCTGAGGGAGATGCAGCACAGCTGGCTGACATGGCAGTAGCAGGCACCAGATGTTGTCAAGGAAAAGGGGAATCTGGCAGCCTGTAACCTCTGAGCGGCAGCAGTGAACAATGTTCCCTTGCCGGGAGCTGTTCTTCCCACACGGAGACCCACCCAGCACTTTGTCCTGCCCTAAAGAGGCCCCACATCTCAGCGGAAGGTGCTGTCACAACCTGCCTGTGATTTCCTGAATTTTCCGGAACTTCTGAAGCCTACTGGTTTTGGGGTTTTTTTTGCTTCTTTGTTGTGTTGTTTGTTGTCATCGTTGCCCCTGCCTCCTCCCCAGCCCCTGCCAGAACTGGGGAAAGAAAGAGTGAACATGGTTACCTGAAGAACTTTTGCCACCACAGAACTGGTAGCAAAAGACTGGCTTTAAAGTATGGTACTTGCTTATTAATGGTTATTAATTATGTCAAATACTTTTGCTTATAAATTGAGCAAATCACTTGAGGAGTTTGAGTGACAGTACAGAGTAATTTTTTAGAATAGAACTAGGCTCTGACAGGTTTTATTTTAAAGCTTTGATAATCTCTATCTCAGGACTTGTAGAAAGCTTTAATTTTTCTCAGCACATTTCCATTTAATTACCTAAGTACATAAAATCCTTCTACCTCTGACCTTTCCCTATTTTAGTCCTAGATAAAGGACTGGATTACAGTCAAAAGGCATGCAATTTTTATACTACCAAATAAAGAAGTCAATAAAAGTTTTGTAATAGTAGATAAGCATATTTTTGCATGACATAAAACCAGAACGGTCTAAACAGTTGAAGCTATTTTTTAAGCAAGGTGATTCTCTTTATTTCTTAGTCCTATTGATAGTAATTATATTTCATCAAAAACCTTGAAAACCTTAAAAATTTCACATAGTTTACTTGCAATATTTAAAGACTGAATATTGCTATTTGCCTTAGAAACCTGGGAATAGTACCAGATGCCTATTAATCTGTGGCATACTGTAGCTACACCTTTAAGTGCTATCTTTCTGAATGAGGAAAGCAAACAGCTTGTGAACTGCACTGAAAAAGTGATGTTCTTCTAAGACAGGATTTGTGCAGGAGCATATTCTAACTGGAATTCTTTCCACTCTCTCATGTAGGGACAGACTCTACATTTCTACTACCCCCACCCATATTTTTAAAACTTTTAAATCTTCTCCTTTCTTTCTTTTTTTCTTTTTAATTTTTTTCCCTGTTTCCTTTTCTTTTTCATCCCTCTTTCCCCAAAATAATTCCCAGGCTTAAATTAAGTAGAAGAGACAATTCTTGGTTCTCCTAAAATTAAGCCGGGCCATCCAGATAAACTGACTGTTTCTTTGTCTTACAGAGACACCATGTTTGCTAAGTCTGTAGTGAAGCATAATGATAGAATATATTTTCCTTCTCCCTCTGGGTCTCATTAATATCTGCAATTAATTAAAATAGATGACTTTAGCATGGCCATATTTAGAGAGATTTCTAATTTCTCAGTGGTTTGAGAATCTTCCACCCTGATTCCCCAAAACCTTAGTTATACCAAATTAGTATCTCATAAAACCAGACGGTCTACTTTATCTTTAATATGCCCATCTTTGTTGTGTTTAAGCATGTTTTCCCTTGATGTGTTATTTCGAAACCTTTTGATTGCCAAAGCCCAATGGAATTCAAGAAACCAAGACAATCATGACTCTCCTGCATTGTTTTTGGATGTCATCACGTCTACCACTTGACTGACTTCCTTTGAATAATTTAGAGGCGTGATGCCACTGAAAGTCTTCGTGGATGTGACACAGTAAATTAACTGAGTCAAAAAAAAATAAATCAAAGAAAGGCAAAAATGCTTCATTCTCTTCCAAAACCAGCTGATACAGGTTTGCACAGCCTTCTGCAGGTTCTCAAAAGTCTGTTCTGTGTGAATATGAACTTGTTCCTTCCTCTGAGCTGGCTGGAGAGCCACTTTAAATGGCAGGAGCGGGAGAGACTGGAAGGGCCTTGCTGGTTCCATTACATGGCTAGTGCAGAAAGGGGCACTGATGGACCTTGAGCAATCCAGGCACTGTCTGGTTCCTATAATGGTACCTCAAATCTAGGCATAATCTTTCCTATTGAAATGTACAGACTTATGCTTGTCACCCCTACAATAAGAATAGTTAAGCTAAAGGCAGAAAACTGCATAAGAAAATCCAGAGAAGACAATGACAAACCTTTGGGAAAAATCCTACCAAGCATCAAGTTCTAATTTTCTGGAAAGTGGTTTACTCCACTAAGCACCCATTCACCTCCTCAATGCAGCAGAGCAGGGGTGACAGGTATTGCAAAACAAAACACAGCAACTTTGTGTGCCTTATGCTTAGTGTTTCACGGCCAGTGGTGTGTCTTCTGGACTGCACAATTCTAAGATGTTCCTTGTGCCTAGCTCTAGTGCTAGTCAGAGCTCTTGGCACTGAGTTTGGTCATGAGCTGAGTGAGAATCTCTCCCCACCCCCCTAGAGGGTCACATTTGTGTCTGTGAGTGGACAGAGTAGTCAAGATGGTACCAAAGCTGCCATCTGTGAGATGGTGGGGCTGGATGAGGGATGAGGGGGCAAAGTGCATTGAGGAAAAAGAGAGCTGCTAGGTAAGCTGAGCTGCCCAAAGTGTGATGGCCTTGATGCTCAGGGCACCCAAATGAGACCTGGTGGTACTGGTCTTGTGCTTCTGAAGGGACAGAAATAATTCTCTGTGTCTGGCGGCGTTTTGGCCCATATCCATTAGTCTGTAAGGTACTCTAAGTAAGAGTTTTACATTCATGTGGCTGTAGTGTGTGGAAAGTCTGGATTCCTTCCAAACTAAAGCCATCAACTAAAGATTGCTTGGGCTACAGGAGACTGCAAATTTGGAAAGACTTTGCTGCTTGGTCAGGCTACTTTCATAGTTCTTTATTGAAGCAGGATCTATGGCACACTCCTTTCCACCCAGCTAAGTGCTGGAAACACCAAGCTGTGTGGTTCTTCCTTTTACTGTCAGCTTGTGGGCCATTATTTACCTGGTGCAATGTGGAACATTGCAAGAGACCCTCTTCAAGATGCATTTGAGGAGATAGAGCAGCACTGCAGGATTTGTACATTGAAATCTTATGAACAGATAAAGCATTTGCCAAGGACATTCAGTTTTGACTCCTGATTAAGAGACAAGATTCCTTTCTCTTCTGCTCGTGTTTGATGTGGAAAACCAATTTCGTTACATGTCTTCAAAGATGTCTGTCTGAATAGGTCCTGCAGGTGAGGCAAATGGGGTGGAAAATGAGACTAGTGGTCTTTGTCAGGTCTAAGGCTGTGACAAAGTCCAGTCTCAGTAGAGCTAGTGCTCAGCCTCTGGATTTCTGTTGGTGGCAAGAAGCTGCTGAGCCTGCCATGCAAGGCTGAGCATCTGCATCCCATCTGCATGGTCGTGCAAGTATGAATTCCTTCAGCAAAGAAATTGATTGACAGTGTCCCAGATTTTGGAAAATTCAGTAATCACCAGATTTTAAATCCTTTTAATCTGTTTAACCCAAATTTGCATGTTGAAAATAAAGCGTAGTTGTGTTTTTGCATGCTTGTATCTTGTCACCTCACTGATCTGCAGTAAGAGGTTTCCTGTGGTTCCTGGAAGCTTCTTGTCCTGTTGTTGCTGTGCAGAAGGGCTATGCAAATTCCCTAGAGCCAAAGCAAAGCAGCTATTCTTCTCAGTGAGTGCCAGGACTGTGCCTGCTGCATTGTGTGCAGTCCAGAACAGCAAACATCTATCACATTGAACTCCCAGGGCTCAGCTGTGCCTTAAAGACATGGTTTAGCTTTTAACAGAGCTGATCAGCACACAGTGTTCTGACTGTCATTCCTAAAGAACAAAATGACAGATGGGCTTATGATGCGTTTGTCTGGAGGTAGAGAATGAGAAGAGCAAGTTGGTTACTAATTACCTTCCCACCACAGAAAGGAAGAATGTCCCCATGCTTGACACAATTCACATGGACGTGTCAAAATGAATGAACTTTTTCACCCTCAGCTGTCCCAGAGTGAGCTGTCCCAGTGTCACACCATTGTGTCCCATGTGGCCCTGAGATTTGAATGCAGCCATTTGCATTCATCAGGGCAGCACAGACACAACGTGAGAGTTCAAGAGTTTTAAAATGCATCTCTGTCATCAAGATGTTTTGCAGCAGGAGTGCTGCTGAGTAACAGCCGTGGGTCATATCAGTGCATTGTTACCATTGATCCTTTTCATTGCAGATTTTTTCTTTAAGGTCTTTGCATCTGATTATCAATAAAATATTTTTTTTTCAGATTATTATTTAATTTCTAAATTGCTATGACTGCCCTTATGCAAAAAAAGTATTTCTGATATTCTCTGAAGTAATAGATAAAACGGAAATTCCATTTAATTATTGTTGGTTTTATTTGTCATTTAAGTTTTGGGGTGAGTTTAGACACATGAGAAATCCCATCCAGCTGTGTAAGAAGACACAGTAATCTTAGGACATAAGGTACTCCTGGGGGTGAGCTAAGGTGTCAGGATTGTGTCCCTAATGGCTGTATGTACCAGACAAATTATCTTGATTTTAAATTATATTTAAAATTGGTTACAGTTAAGTGCTGATAAGGTCCTTTGTATGAATTGTCTTTAAGAGTTACTACCCATTACATATTTTCTTTGAGTATTTTTTAAATACTGCTTTAATACAGATGTTTGTTGACAGGTCTATTATTCTAACAATTCAATAAGTAGATACATTAAATACTGCAAAATAAATTATCACTTAATCCTATATCTTAAAAGGATTGTGTTTGGAAATGTTTTTAGATTTGATCAATGAGTTTTATCAACTCAGACTCCAGAATTCTTCACTAGTTCTTGTCATACTGAAGGATGATTATAGAGGTGGGAAATGCTAAAAGCATTGCTTGACTAGGCATGAAAATAGGAATCATTTGCCAGGCTGCATTTGAAAACTAAAATTGGAACAATGAAGCATAGCTATCTGGCAATGGAAACAAGGGCTGACATCTTAAGGAGTATAGCTGCTGCTAATATTTAGGTAAGTACTCTAGGCCATTTTCCTCTATTTGAAGGCTGATGCAAAACCAATTTAAATAATGTAGCCAGTATATTTGGTTTAAAAAATTAAAAAATAATTTCATTTTAATAAATTTAAAAGTTAAACAAAATTTGTTGCATTTTTGACACTGCCGTGACAGAGGTAAGGTGGCTGACCTTTAATGACAGTAATTTGTTTTTCTTTTGTGCAATTATGGTGGGTCAATCTAATCAGTAGTAGGGAGTTAGATCTTCATGTGGGACTTATTCAGAGTGTTTAATCTGAAGGAGGTAATTTCAGAGAGCTGATGAGCACTTAAGAGCTGCTCAGAGGCTATCAGAGTTCAAAAAAATCTGTTGTTTTAATTGGAGCCTTTTTAGTTTTGAAAACAATCCCCTTCAAAACAGATTTTACCATCTACTTTTGTTACTTTTGGCCTTTTTTTGTTTATCTTTTAGCTGATCTGTTTTTCTTCTATCTCCTCCAGCTTCTTGGTTGCCTCCCAATATCCAGAGCACAAGCTATCATTGCTGTGACAAAGGGTGGGATGCACCTTCTCCGCAGCACTCAGATATTTTCCGCATGGCTCTCCGTGTGAAGTCGACCTTCCCTCTTTCTTTCTTGAGAGCTGTGTACTCGTAGGCTTTCAGCTTACTGTAATAGTCTGAGAATTTATTGTAGAGGATGGAGATGGGCATGCCGTTCAGGATTATTCCAAAAGCAATGCAGAGGAAAGCAAACAGGCGTCCGAGGTGAGTTTCTGGACACATATCTCCATATCCCACTGTAGAGATGCTGACCTACAGGCAAACCAACACACAGCTTATTAGCTGAGAAGAAATACGTAGACAGATGTGTTCACTGATCAGGGACAACATTAAGATAGCTCTTTTGTACTTTGCATTGTAAGTCTAATATACTCTGTGCTGTTTTTTTTATGTTTATGACTTCTGTCTATCTTATGCAAAGTATCCCTAATTAAAAAAAAAAAAAAATCCCTCTCATGAAGTAAAGAAAGACCATTCAGGTGGATTTTTAGATTTTTGCCCTGCAGAGGGAATTCCCAGACAATTTCCACACCAGCTTGTCCAGAGGGTGAGTTTGCTTGGCTCTAGGGAGAGGATAGATGTGACTCCCTGACCATGCAAATCCACTGATAGCTGCAACCCTGCTCCCTCATCATGTCACTTGGAACAGATGTCCTGTTTCTAAATCCAGTGTACTGATAAAACCCTGTATTTGGGGCTTATTTTGTGGATTGTGTTTTGAGTTTTACCTTTGTTTGCCATATATATTTTAGGAACTAGTGAAAAACACATGAAAATCTTCAAATAGTTATGACATAAATTTTCCTATTTGCATTATAGGAAGAAATGATCCAGTACTTTGGCATTTCTACATAAAATCCCCTTAATGAGTACATACCTACAAGGAATTGTAGCCTGGAAGTTTTTGCTTGCAGTGTATGGTTGCAACATGTATAGTTAAAGTGTTAAATAAGTACACAGGTGGGTAATTTTCACTGAATTCCCTTTTGAAGAAGGATTTGGGAGTTGTTTAAAATGTTTCAGCTTTGGTTGTTGGATTTGTTTTGGGGTTTTTTGGGTTTTTGGTTTTTTGGGGTTTTTTTTGAGACTGATGGTGTTTAGTTTATTTTATATGAATACATACACTTTACCACCTCATTGTGTACACAACTTCACATTTTTCTTCTCAGCCAATATAATTTTGTCTTTCTAGCGTATGAATATATGAGGGAACTTTGCTATGGATCCAGTGCTACACCAAGTACGTAAACTTGCATGTTTCTGCCACCTATTACTTTCTAGTCTGGGCAAGGGATCTTTTTAAGCCAGTGAATTTTATTTCATTTTTTTTCACGATGTCTCGCACTGTGTGTATCAGTTAAATAATAACTTAAAACTCTGACAGGAATAAGGCACAGACAGTAGGACTTCTAGCGTAATGCCCTTGTGGCTTTAGCACTGAAATAAGTCTTTGGAAGGTCACAGTGTGCACTTTGCTATCCTTTAAAATGCTAAATAGAATGATATTTTAAATGAAGAAAGCATTAGACTACATGAGGCGGCACTAGTGAGCACATTTTTATGATGCACCTGGTGCTTCCTGTGGAATAAAAAGGATTAGTGATTTCGTTTAATGGAAATTAAGTCACTGGATTTGAATGATAATACAGGATAAATATCTCCAAAAATAAATACTGAGATGAAGGCAAGATGTTTATCTCTACCAGCCAGGACAAAAACATTATCCTGTTATAAGGTCCTGTACCATGGGCATAGTCTTGTACTTTGCCTGTAACAGTTTAAGAGGGATGCTTCTTCTCCTGCATGTGTGAGATGGTGCAAGCAGTTGGATTTTTATAAAATTTGAATGATATTTTAGATATTTTAATTTACAGCCTTAAAGAATGAATAGGCTTTTAAAAGTGTTTTATGCTTTGGAATTGCAATGTGCATGATACAGTTCCCATTTTGAAGACATTTGCGCAGCTAAATAGGCCTTTTTCTCCTAGTCACATACGTTTCTTAGGAATATCTAAATGGTTATGGTATCACCAGTTTGCAAAAATGAGCCCTAAGGATTTTGTATATAACCTGCATGTTCAGAAAACAAAATATTTTAGCAATGTGTAAATCAATGTATTAATGTTTTCAAAGCTTGTATATGTCACTTACAGATATACTGTGAAGGTCACATTACAGGACCCTTTCTGTTATTCACTGATTTTTCCATCCCTCCATGGCCCAGCTTAAAGGATATTCAGGACGGTTACACATATGCATGTGCACATATAAATGTGTGCATCTATGCTTGTCTCTGAGGCTTTTTTCTGCCATGTGCTAATCACTGTGAACATGAGGCAAACCACCACACCTCATCGGCCATGGCTGAGCCAGAAGTGCAGACCTTGGGCTCCAGGATGGCTGACCAGGAGAAGTGACCTTGAATGGGTTGAGATTACTGTCCAGTGGGCCCCATATGCATCTTGGTGCATCCAGTGTCTGTGCTGATAAACCAGCATGAGGTGTTCTCACTCCTATCCAGTCTATTTGCAAGGCTTCTTTCTCCAGGGAAGTGACTGGGACAGAGCCAGATCCATAGCCATGCCTAGGGGTCAGAATTGCTCCTGGGGCCCCACATAAAAGTGGACTATGCAGGCTGGAATCAGCTGCTGCAAAACAAAATGTGTGTGATAATGGTCTAGGACAGGCCTTAGGGTTATGGATGGCCAAGATATGGGTCTTGTACCTTTCCTTGGCACAGTGTTGAGCTACCCCCTGGTTTCATCTAGGATGCTATAAATACACACAACTTCTGCAGCACAGCAGTACACAATCTCTTGTGTAAAACAACTGTTGGTTCTGACGGATTTTTAACAGCCAGAGTTCTGGAGCAGCTTTCACTTTTAAAGTCTGTGGGATGTGACTATAGTTAGACTATATCATATAGACCACATCTGACTATATAAACTATATCTTATCATCTTGAAGTTTTATGATGGGTCACAGAAGATCTACACAGAATAAGAACAAAAACCCTGTGTCCATCTGTAACTAGAAAGCCTAAAGCATGCATTTTCCCCCCTATTGTTTTGGCAACACTGGCAGTGGCGCTAAATGGGGAAACACTTTTTTTCTCTGTCTCTTTGCTCACTTCTTCTTTAAAACTGAAAATACTGTCTGCGTTTGGAGATATGGGAATTTCAACACGGCCTGTGTGATTAAGCCTTGATTTAAGCTTACAGAGAGGTGAATGAGTGCATGTGTGTGCGTGTGTGTGTGTGCGTGCATATGTCCTGTAAGCTCAGAATTTAGAGCAGATGTTCACTGATCTGAGCCTGTTGTTTTCAAGACTGTCAGCAACTCCAGCAAGGAAGGGGAGGGGAAGGAAGGGAGGGTCTCTGGCTAGTCAGCAAGGTAAGATGTGTTTACTTACGGCAGCCCACCACCAAGCATGGGGGATGCTGGTGAAGTTGGTGCTGGAGACATCGTGCTCCACTGTGTAGACCATGGCAGAGAAGGCAAAGATCCCCATAGCAATGAAGAGCAAAAGGCAGCCCACCTGCTGGTAGCACTGGCGTAGGGTGAAGCCGAAGGCACGCAGCCCTGTGGAGTGGCGGGCCAGCTTGAGGATGCGGAAGATGCGCATGAGGCGCATGATGCGAAGCACTTGTCCTACCTTGCTCACCCGTCCCACCTTCTCGATATCGTGCTCGTGCTGGGAGCCCTGACCCCGGGGCTGGTCATCGTCAGTAAAGCATTCAAGCAGCAGCTGCAGGTAGAGGGGCAGGATGGCAATGAGGTCTACTGCATTGAGGGCACTGCTGGCAAAGCGGCGCAGGTCTGGGGTAGAGACCAAGCGCAGCAGGTACTCCAGTGTGAAGAACGCGATGCACAAGGTCTCAACATGCTCCAAGACAGGCCGGCTATCCCCACTCTTCCAGTCTACCTGCTGCATCTCCTCTACTGTGTTGAGTGCCAGGGCCACCACGGAGATGAGCACGAAAAAGCTGGAGGCCACTGCCATCACTTTGGCGGTGACAGAGGAGAAGGGCTTCTCCATGAGGTTCCAGAGGCGCCAGCGCTGGGGACCGTAGTAGCGCATGTGGTGGAAGAGCTGTTCATTCTCCTCAGCCTCTGCCTGGGAGCGCAGCTCGCGCTGGACCTTCAGCTGCTCGCTCAGCTCGTCGCGGCGCTCCTCGAAGCAGATGCGGCAGCAGCGAGGGGTGTATTTGAGGCGCACGCCCCAGTAGCTCAGCTCCTCCAGGAAACTGCGGGGGCACAGCTCGTCCCTCACCCGCAGCACCCCCGAGGCGTAGAAGTTGTACACCAGCTGGAAGACAGCCGGGTCCCGGTCAAAGAAATACTCATCTACCTGGGCAGCGTAGTCGTCGCACAGGCCCAGCTGGCAGCGGCGGTCGGTGGAGGTGGCCAGGCGGCCCAGGCGGGTCTTGGGATAGATGGCCACTGCCTGGTAGGTGAGGCGGTAACTTTGGCCACCAACGTTGATGTTCAGCATGGATGGAGCAGATGCCGTGTCCGGGGCTCCAGAGGAAAGAGCAGGGGAACAAGGAATAAATGATGAGGCCTTGCTTTCTCCATTAAATGCATCTTCATATGGCCATTTTCCTTGTTCTTTCTCTTCATCTTCCTCATCTTCATCATCCACATAATAGTTGTAATTCCCCTCAGGTCCCAGTTGCTGTAGGGTCTGGGTGTCCAAGGTAGTGATGGCCACGACTTCCTTTTCCTTCCCCTTGCTGGGCTGCAGGAGGACTTTTGGTGCTTCCATCTGTCTGCCTTCATGTTTCAGGAAAGGAAACTCTTGCTGCCTGTTAAACTGCAACATAATATTACTCCTTACTCTTCTCCCCTCTTTGCATTCACCCAGTCAAGCAGTTAACACCAGTCCTTTTCAACACTGCAAAAGCTTACAACCTGGTTTTCTTCTCTCTTTATCTCAGTAGTATCACACACAGCAGTGGTTCTGCATATGTCTCCCTGCCAGCCACCACTCCAGTTGTTGTGAAAGCTCTGTGTGAGATATAGACACATGAAGACTGCTGTTGACCGTTTTAATCTTGCTGACAGCAAAGATCTGAGTGCTTAGAGGAGGGGATTTAAGGGCTATTATCCTGTTCAAGCCTCGTTTCCCTTAGGCTGTGACGTGAATGATTATGGATCCATAAATCTATGAAAAATCAGTAGGGGGAAAAAACTCTAAAGTTTTATTGTTAATAAAACCCACACATTTTCCTATTTCAAGTATATACGGATTAAAAATAATCTCAAATAAAAATGTATGAGGGGCAGAGAGAGAGAGAGAACATTACAGATTTCTTTCATCCTCATGAGCATAGCATGGCTGGGTTTTCTTTAATGAAAATAATGAATAATTGATATGCAGATAAAGGGTAGAAACTCACTGGAGTAGCTCTTAACATGTTTTCAAAAGGTGTGCAAATAAAAGTAATTTCACTTTATTCCCAGTTAGAACGCCTTCGTTTGATTAAGAGCCGAGGAATGTTGCAGTGTATGTATGAAGCTTTGGATGTGCTCTGGGAGTGCAGCTCTGCTGGGCTCAGGGGAAGCAAAGGGCAGGGATGTGAAGGGGTTTCCAGCTTCAAACTCTTCATGAACTGATGAGAAACAGCATAAAGCCTAGCTTCTCTTGCAGATCATGTTAGAGAAGTATAAAGCTGCAGTGAGTAACTAGCAGGACAGCAGAGATGCTTTCCCTGTGTTTGGATGGAATCTTCAGCTCTGATTGAGCTGGCACCAGCAATTCCTGTAACAATGAGCATCCCAAAAACCAAGCTCCTTCCCCTTGTCTCTGGGAGCACTTCAGCTAAATTGGAGCTCCTGTTTAGCAGGATGCACACAACCAAATATTGGTTCCTTGTGCATGCTCTTAGCACCTCTTATAACTTTTAAGCAGCAGCTCATTATTCTACCTGTATCCTGGCTGGTACAGGAAGGGACAAGGCACTGGAAAACGACTAGCTTTAGCAACACCCTTGCTGGTCTGGAAGGCCTCCCATCTGCAGTCCTGTACCTGCCTTCCCCTTGGAGCTCCCTTTCACATAAGCTGTTGGGACGGTGTATCCCAGAACCCCTGCAGCAGTGTTTTCAATTTATTATTCTCAAGCTCCTGTTCTTCTGCACTGGTCTCATGTTCTTGCACCTGCAGACCAACACCAGCACTAGTGGTGTCCTGTGTGAAGAAATTGCAGTTGCTATAAGAATGTCTCCTTCTTTTTTCCTGTTTCCTTACTTCCAGTTATAGCTTTTGTAATTATATTTACTAGTTCTTGATGAGATGGAAGATGCCATAGCTAGCACTTTGCAATACTTTTGCTCTCAATCTGTATTTTAGTGAATACTAAACTATTCAAGGTTTCTTTGAGTCACACTCTTGAAGGCCTGAATTATTTGTAATTCATGTTTTTCTCTGCTTGAAAATGAATTTGTCTCCACTGCCTGTTCTCTTTCTTGATGCAGGAGAGGCAAGGCTTCTATTAGTAGGGGTTGTCAGTACCTCTTTAGAGATACCAACCTGCTTTGCAGTTTGCTTTGAGTGTTAAACCATACCATGATGAGTCCTTTGTATAGCAGCCTTAATGCAAATTCAAGTTTCAAGGCTGCTTCTTTCTCCTAAACAAATGAATTCACACTTAAGAAAAAGGGTAGTTCACAATGCCATCATTTTAGTATGAAAAATTCTTGAATATCTCTTAATCAGGATCCACTGTAGGCTATAACCATATTCCTTGTGCCAGTCTCTGCTGTAGCATTAGTTCTGCTTTTTGTCGGGTTCCTTGGTCTCACTTCTGAGAAGCATCCAGTAAGGATTATTGCTCACTATTCAAGAGATCATTTCTTACATCATACTGCAGTAGCAGGAGCTTCTGCAGGGTGAACTTCACGACTGTCAGGCACCAGCTCCTCAGGCAGAGAGACTCATCTTGGACATCATTACTAAGCAAAGCAAGGTAGATCACTAGCTTTGGTATGCTCACACTAATCTCTTTGACCTAAATATTCTTGGGAACAGAGCGCTGGTGCACCTGCTGCCTTCTGCTCAAACTTGTCTCTAACTGAAATAATAGCTAAAATAAAATTGTTTCATATGTGTTCTTTATTTTGGGGTGGGAGTTTCTTCTGAGGTGCTAGATTCTCAGTCTAGGTACATAAGAAAATGAAATGACCAGAAAGGACCCACTTTTTTCCCTTATCTATCTTATTCAGTGTGCTGCTTTTCTTCAAAAATATCATTAGTAAGAATTACTTGTCTTCTTACTAGAGGGGTGGAGCAGACTATGGGCTGATTAAAGAGCTACAATGAGTAAAGTCTCATTGGAACATTTTTTTAAAGTTATTTGAGTTACATGCTTTTCCCTTTTCAAGAGCTGTCTTTTAAGAGTGCAGGAGCAGCCAAACACAACGTGTTGAAAGCCAAGCCAATGGGGCAGAAGGATGGCTTGGCTGAGCAGTGAACTTGGATGGAGAAGGACAGCACTGGAAGCAAGGATGACAGGGATGCTGCTCTCTGTGAAGAGAAAATCTGTGTGACTAAAACTCAGATAGCAGTCAGGCTGTCCAGGATAAGCTGTGAAAGAAAACAAAAAGGGCTTTTTTGGTTTTTATAAGTTAACAGCATAAAAAGGATCAGAGAGAACACTGGTCGATTGCTTGATGAGGTTGCCCTCATTGCCCTGAGGTCTTCTCACCCTTTTCTTCTCCAGGCTGAGGAAACCAAGTGGCCTCAGTCTGCTCTGTGCTGGGATGGCCTCATCTCAAGTGCTGGGGGCTTGTTTGGGTGCCACAGTGTAAGGACATTGAGCTATTAGAGTGTCCAGAGGAGTGTGACTAAGTCTCAATGGCAAGACTGAGGCCACTTGGTTTCCTCAGCTTGGAGAAGAAAAGGGCGAGGAGACCTCAGGGCAATCTACAACTTCCTCAAGGTGGGCAGTGGAGTGGAGGTGCTAATCTCCTCTCTCTCTGGTGACCAAGGATAGGGGGAATGGAATGGAGCTGCATCAAGGGAAGTTCAGATTGGACATTAGGAAAAAGTTCTTCATGGAGTGGTGGTTAGTGATTGAATCATGCTCCCCAGAGAAGAGTTCACTGCACTAAGACTGTCAGAACTTAAGGACCATTTGGACAGCACACTTAGTCATGTGGTTCAGTTTCAGGAAGTCCTGCAAGGAGAAGGTATTTGGATTAAGTTATTCTTATGAATCCCTTCCAACCTGAGATATTGTATATTTCTATGATTCTATGGATAGAAGAAGAAACGTGAAAATTTAGCAGTCAGTAACACTGGAGAATGCTGTCCAATTAACCTGACAGTGCTCTGGGTAGCAGCTTCCTGAGAATAGGATTTTCACAAGAGGAAACTATAATTAAAACAGAAGACAGATGGGTCTTTGCAAACCTTCATTTTTAGGACTGCTGAATTTTCCACGATAGGGAACTGTTGTAGTAGTAGAACTGAAGTTGTAAAGCTCTTCAACTGAGCAAATGAGCTTCAGAATTGAGTATATGTGCTTTTTCTTGCTTTCATTTTATCATTTTAGGGCACTCAAGAATGTGTAATTTGGCTTAAGGTGGATTGTATGACTGCAGTGTCTGCTAAAACTATAAGGGGTGACTCAGCAAGTAAGAGAATTCTGTTCTATCTGCCTCTCCACATTCCCATACTTTTGGAGAGGGATTCCATCTCTACCACTCCATGCTATCACTTTCCTCTCCTAGTGAACTTCTATTCATTGTTGTAAATTACATTTTCTAAAAACAGGTAAACTGACAATGTTTAGGTGCTTCAGCAAATCAATGCATTACAGCGGTAAACAGACATGAAAATGTGACATACACAAAAGCAACTACCATATTCCTCTGGCTTGGTGAGTTTTTTTACAGATTGGATGCTGAAGAACAAAGTGATTTAACCTGTAAACAGCAGGAGAAGAATAAAATAGTATTTTCTGTGTTTCATTTTGCTGGGCTTTCCTCTGGGCCTTGCTTACTGTATGTGGTGACTCATTCATAAACATTAGCAGCTCTTCAGACACAGGCAACTTGTGCCAGCCCTGCAGTGAACACAAACAAACAGAAAAAACACACAACAGAAGCAGCAAGAACAAATTTTGCTAAATGAGTGGGAATGAATATCAACTATATGTAGAAAAATGGGAAATATGTTGGAAGCAGAGACCAAATCATGGTAGTAACATATTGCTAAAGGTATGGGAGGAGTGACTGCATAATCAACAGGATTTAAATTTTCTGAGCATTACAGATTTACGGGAATAAACACTTCTCTTGCTGACAGAGTTGCCAGTTTTGTTTTGAGAATATTTTTCAAACCGCTGAAAGGGAGGAAGTATTGATATGTTTATGCAATGTTTCCACTTCCTCTCTCTCCCAGGAATTCACACTTGTGGTGTTTTTTATTTGTTTTGCTGTTTCCTTATGTAGGATAGAGGCACTTTTGACTGGCAGCATGTAGTAATACAGTGCTGCTTTTTTTTTTTTTTAATGTGAGAGTACCCTGCAAAACCCTAATGTTACTATACATATAAGAAAACAACCAAGCAATAAAGTCACAAAGCAGATGAAGGTGTGTCCTGAGGAACAGCAGTCCCTCAAGCCCAAATAGCCCTTCCTGGCACGTTAAGCAGCATTACATGCATTCCCTTTTCAGATTTCAGGAACAGTGGTGGCCTGGACATCAATCTGTCCCGCAAATTACAAAGAGCCTGCTGAGTTTGTAAATTTTATCATTTTGGTACTGTTCCAGTCACCAGTTCCTCCTTTTTACCCTACTCACATCCCACCCCTAGCAAGAACCAGCCATCAGGAACACAATTCTCAATGCAATAGCTGATGGTGATCCAAAAATCAACGTCTTGAAAAGCAACAAACAAACAAAAAACTCCAACCAAGCAACCAACCAACTCCCTTCAGCCCACACCACCTTGCCCAGAAAAAAAGAAAAGAAGGAGGGGGGTGGGGAGGATGGGGGGGGAAGGACAAGGGAAGATGCAAAATAAAGAGGTCCATTTAACCTTGGATTCCTTTTGGTGGCATAATTGTGAGTTGTGTTGGACTCAGTTACAGAACAATATGATAGATACATGTGTCATGGTCTCTGGGTAGAGTTTTGTTTTGATTTATGCGTTCTGTCAGTCAGTGTTCTAAAAACTGCTGGTTCTTTACTTAGACTTTACTGAAACCATCTAGCAACGGGAAAACACTCAACTCAGTCATACACTTTGCTTGTTACAGGATCACACAGACTTAGAAAGGACTTAATGCAAGGCATACATTCAGGAATAGTCTTTAGTGAGTTCTGTCCCTTAACAAACATATCCATTGTAATAATATTTTCCGTAGCTCCTTCTTGTTTCCTTGGGTGAACTGCCCCTCCTGAGCCTTTCTTATACCAGTGTTACCAGTGGTAGTAAATTAGCACTCTTTACCTGTCTCCTGAACATTGACTTGCTGCTTTGAAGCTGAATTACCCTGTGCAGGTCTAATGCTATGCTACATCCCAAATCTGAAAGAACAGCTTGGCATCTGCCAGATCCTCCACCCAGAGACATATCCAGCTTCACACCAGAATTACCTCTAAGGAGGAAAATTTTCTGACCACATACTTTTAAGTCCATAATCCATAGTGGGTTTTTAAAGGCTGTGCTGCTGTGAAATTTTGCACCTCTCCCTCTCCCAGTCAGTTTGGGACTGCAGCTGCATTTCCTCTCCTTTTCTGACATTTATTTCTTGCTTCCTTCTCTGCCCTTGTTGTATCTGTGCTGTGCTGCCTTGGTCCCACCTGACTGCCTGCTACACAGCAGCATCCCTCCCTACAAAATCAGTGACACTAGCATTCCTCTGAGTCAGGTGTTCATATTCCTTATGAACACTTCTCTATCTACAGCATGCTTGAGGGCTCATCTCTCATCTTCTTTATGAGGGTTATAGTGCTCTATCCAGATGAAATTCTAAGAATAAAAAGTGTATGCTTTTAGCATACCAGTTGAAATGCTGCAAAATTATTAGTTAACTTACACACAAGAAAGGTTGGTTAAAAATAAACTAGATGCTCCTTGAACTTTTCAGAGGAAATTAGATAACTTTGTGCAGTGGAAGAAGAGATTTCAGTCATTACCGAGATGCTTAATTGAGAATTAATTATGATTTTAAATTCTGGGGGATATTTTCCAAACATTAAAAGATTTATAATAAAGCTCTCTATCTCTAAAGCTGCATACCAGAAAACAAATAAGTTCAGGGGCAAAAAAAGCTTTTGCAAGCCTGGATTTTAGCCAGTTTTTGTGTATGGATGTTTGCATACACACATATTTTACGCATATGTGTGCAAATCTGTCAGCAAGATTGCTATCCTTATCCTAACCATGTGCCATTTGCAAACCACTTTAATGCAGTGAGCATTTTGGGCATATCATAAAAATACAGTTAAGTGATTAGAACAGTTGTCTTTTATTTTCCTGCTCTGGCCATACACTGCAATGCATGACTTGATTTACAGTCTAAACTTTTCTAAAGAAGAATTCAAATCTCAACTCTGTACTTCTCTTGCTCAATGCAATGAAATAACCAAACTTTTTTTCTTTGTTATTCTCAGAAATTGTCATTGTTTGGAGAGTAAACAAGATAGAGAAAAGATTGGCTGCTGATATAGTGTCTGAAGAAATAATGAATATACGTTTGAAAATATTCCTTTGATTTTGACTTCTGGTAAAAAACAAGTTTATTCTTTACCCTACCGTCAAACGCTGGTAAGAGAAAGAAAAAGGTAGAGCTGCAAAACTGCAGAAGATTTTCAAATGTGACATAGTAACTAGTGCCTGTTTGAGCTAATCACTACCTTTGTCAAATACTACTTTAAAAAATCATCCTGAAAATTGATTATTTTAGAAAGTACATTGTGCTCTGCTGTTTTAAAAAAAGGTCACAAATCCATATTTTGTAATTATGAATGTTAATTTTGCTGTAATGACGGGTTAATTGCATGATGCTTAATGTCAAACTGGAGTTGCAGTGTCATCTAAGACCTCTGTACACAAGCTGCTGTCTTGGAAGACAGTATTTAGAAAATATTCTGCAGAAGCATGATCTCATTGCTGCTGTGAATAACCATTGCACAAATAAAGGATCTAGATAGCTTTAAAAACTTTATGAACAGACTTGCAGTTTATCTCTGTAAGGCTGCTTACAGAAGAGTAAAAGATATTAATGAAAGATGATTCACAGTAACATTAATTTTATCATGAGTGACTTCCGGAAATTAGAAGAAAAAGTCTGAGCTACACAGTTGCTGGAATTATATGGGCTTCATTGCAGCTCAAAATGGGCATGCTCAAGTTACTGTTCAAATTGTGAGAGGATCCCTATTCACCTGGTGTGAGGATGGCTTAGCACTAAGCTATCATGAAGAAGGGAGGAAGGGAGGGAGGAAGGGAGGGAGGGAGGGAGGGAAGGAGGAAGGAAGGAAGGAAGGAAGGAAGGAAGGAAGGAAGGAAGGAAGGAAAGAAGGAAATCTGTTGCAGAACTGGAAAGCACAATAAAAATGAATTTATGCTGCACATTAAATTTTTTTGTATGCGTTTTGGTGCCATTTACAGGACCAAGGGTAGTGAGTTAAGGCTCAGGAAGTCCCTTCCAGCATGATCCTTGTCTTATGATTAGTCAGTCATTTGTGATGGGTCAGGCACACATGGTTGTGTGATATTTTCCTGCCTCAGACACCATATGGTCCAATAGTCATTTTCATATTCTGTCACTCCATGATTTCCTTAACATGTTCAATACAGATTTCTTTCTCAGTAACTTGCTAAAATGCTCCACTAGGACAAGTGAGTCCTGAAGGACAATTCTCTGTCACCATTCTGCTTCACTAACTGCATTAGGTTATGTCTTACTGCATTAACTGTCCTCCATCCAATGTTTTACAGTGTACCAGTTTAATTCTCCACTGGCTCATCATGGTAGTTTTCACTGCTATCTTCACAGCAAAACTTGTCTGTCTGGGGTCAAGGGGTTCACTAATCTGCCAGGCACAATTTAGCTATGAATAGTGTTGGATGCCATGGTATGGGGAGATAAGTGCGAGGGTGAAATGACAGGGAACAGTGGTTGCAGATCAGAAGGACCAGAGGAAGCAAGGACAGAAAGAGACTTGATGTAAAACAACACATGCAGGGGGGTTCATATTTAAAGATTTAATAAGCAGTCAGGCAGGCAAGGACACAGGGAGAAATCATACTAAATTGCTCCAAGACTCCAGAGAGTGATAAAGAGGATGTTTAAAGTGGGCATTCTTTTCCTTACACTTTCCCTTTTTCAATGAAAAAATAAATGATCCATTTTGTGATACTTTACTACTCCACAGTGTAAAGTAAACAAGTTGCACTCAGGATTTTAGCTACTGCTGTGAACAGTGTAAGCAAGCATACCATTACTAACACAAGCACATCACCAGTATATTTTAAGCAGAGAACAAGATTAGGAAGGAAACTTGGATTGCTGTCTTTCCTGGTTGGAAACAGTAAAGAAGCCTACACGTGATGACTAGAAGGTACTTGGGCTCTGTGCACCAGGGGCACAGTAGTGAAGGGCATCAGCAAAGGAGTGATAGTTTGTGGCCAAGGCATACAGAGGTACTGAACACTGAAGAGCAAAGGAAGATGATGTAGAAGCACCAAAACCAATCCTCACTGAAGGACCCCAGGAAATACTAAAAGCAACATGGTTCATCCAAATGAATTAAAGCTAGGGTTTACAGTAAGAAGTGAAGTAAGTAATGCATAAGTAGTAGAAGGCTTACACTGGGAGTGAAATTGTTGTGATCCTGTGATAACCAACAGTCACAACTCATCAGTTATCTCACCTTTTCTAGGACCAGGGTGGGTTTTGTAGATCTTGAAGAGAAAGTCTAACTTTTAAAAGATGAAGGATGTTTAAAGAGAAAGTTGCTCTCTGAACTGTTGTCTTAGTTTTGTTTTTCTGAACCATCACAGAGGTGTCTGCCAGAGCTATTTTTTTGTTTCTGGCTCTTCCTCCATGTCTTGCCATTGAGATGAACCAACATGTTCACACAGAGTCTGCTGGAGGCAAGACAGTGCATGGTAGTCATGAAGCATCACAAGGCAGCTCTGGACTTGCCACATATTCATGAGACTTCAGGTAAAGTATTTTTCTTAGAATTAGATCACCATTTAGAACCATTTAGGTTGAGGTGCTGGCGGTTCAGATGTTCCCACTACTTTGCCTCATTCCACCTTTCTTGCTCCTGTCTGCTGCTGGTGGCCACAGCCTGTCCTGGAGCCTGTGGTGATCCATTGCAAACAGTGATTTGCATACATTTTGGAGGAATATGTGCTACCCCTTGGCTACTCTGAGAATAGGAGGGGACCTGGCATACATTTCAATGTCCTAGGTTGCTGTTTTCCTGGTGCTCAGAATGATGAACTGCAGTTAGTTTTGTTTTGTCATGAACTATGCTTTAAGCTAAATCTTGATTTTAAATTAACCCAGCAATATATGTTTGACTCATGGATTTCTTGCACTTTCTCTTTTTACTATTTTTTTTCTTGTTTACTTTTTCTTCTCAAATGTGAGCAATTGCATAGATTGGCATAAGTCTGGAGGGACTAAACTGTAATGAGCACAGAAAAGACATTATAGCCAATTTGGTAAGTGAAGCAGCACATGAGGAATACCATTTACTTGACTGAAGTCTTATTTATAAATTAAAGAAACGTACACACATAAATACAATTAACCACAGATGGCATAAATCAGATCATTTAATTTAAGTGTCCAAGTTCCAAGGCACTAAGGGAGGAGTTCAGGGCACTGAGGCCTGTGGCATGAACAGAGGGGAACCTGCCTCTATCAGTCACCATCTCCCTCCAGCAGCAGCAACATGGGACTGCAGCCTTCTGCTTCCAGGGAGAAGCACCATGGTACCACCTGCCACACCCTGCCTGGAATGCTGATCTCAGGTTTCTCTGGGAGGCTGTGGCCAAGCCTGGGTGCCTTTATCCCCAGGTATCCCTCAGGGTGGGCAGCTTGATCCCTGGCTTGGCACCAGGGGAGGATTGTAGAAGCCTAAGCCAGGTTAGAATGGTGGAATGAACTAATTTAGGTGTTCTGTTAGTTGTAATGGAAGGCAGGTAAGTTAAACTGGTCCTTGAGCCTCAGCTGAATTTCAAGCACATAGATCCTTGATTTGATTTAGACAAGCTAAATCTGTACCAACACACTCAGCTGTGGTAGAAGAAGCAAGTCTCTTCTGCAAGCTTGATCTTCTGTCTGAAATCAATGTAAATCATCATGATATTGTGCATAGCAGAAGGGAATGTTGCTTTAGCTGCAGTTCTAACAAGTTAAAGTGGTGTAGAATCCGGGATGATGGATTTTTAGTCCATTTGAGATGAACTGATGCCTTCATACTCAAGACAGTGTAAGACTTAAGACATGCATACTAAGACGTAGGAATAGATGTTAATAGGTCACTGACAGAGAAATCCCTTTTTAGCTTTTTGTTTATGCAAGCTCCCAGTGGAGTTCTACCTCAAAAGCCAATGATCAAAAAAAAATTTCCAGTGGAGAAAGCATTCAAGCATTCAGCACTGCACGTTGTCCCTAGTTTGAAGTGAGTACTGTGTGTCCAGGCTGCCAATGCAGCACCCTAGGAGCTGTAGAGGGTACTTGCATGAGCAGTGAAACCAGGATCTGATGGCTCATAGATGCTGATAATGATGACTAACAAATGAAGAGGTGTTTTTGTGGGTTTTTTTTCCATTTGTTGTGACTGAATGCCATGGTGATTGGAAGTACAAATAGGCTGATGGTTTAGATGGACAGAAACATTGGCTCTTTGTGGCATAAAATATTAATTCAGCTGAAAAATTCTCTGCACTTCAGCATAATGCTTGCACAGCACATTTATCTACCTATGAGATCAAAATTTTATTTTTTATGAACAAGACTTGGTCTCCTGGGGAGGAGCAATACCTTGGGGTTTTAAAGCATTTCCAGGGACAACACTGTAATATCAGAACACCAACATATTTTGGAAAAGAAGGATCTCCTAAGAGATTTTAAGGATAAAATCTTCCTTAGAGAAGTTTGGAACTGCAAGGTTTAGGGATTTGCTGACAGAATCTCAGCAAAGTGCTAGATAGAAATATTACACTTGTCATTTTTCATCAGTAATGCCCTGAAGGGAAATTCCATTTATCAGGCCTGTTCACTGGAGAATTTATGTCCTGTCTAATGAACAAAAAAAATTTTTTTTTCTCTATTTTAATTTGTTGTGTTAGCTATAAAGTTAAATTGTATTAATTGTATACTGTGTCTCTGAGAGCTGGAGTACCTTAGGTAATTAATTACCCTGGAGTTACTGCTGCTCTCTGTGATAAGGGTAATATCCTGCATGCTGATGAGAGCAGACACAGCCTTTCTCCCTGCCTGAGTGAATTCCACAAGACTATTAAAGTGCAAGACCTTGCAGTCTCCCCATCTGCGAGCAGGATGTGACAGCACAGCTGTAGGTGTGGGTAGGGAGGGAACAGACAGCTTTGGACATGACTTGGCAGGGTTCAGCTGTGGGACAGGTCTGTGTGCTGGTGATGCCCTGAGCAAAGGCTGAGCCAGGTCAGCAGGTGCAAGGCTGAAGGTGTCCTAGCACACCGAGCTCAGAAATCCAAATTGCTCTGCTACTAATCCCCTCCTGCCAGCTTCTGTGGGAAAATGCTCAGCCAGAAGCTGCAGCCTTCCCAGGCTAGCCTTCCCCCAGTTTTGTATCTGGGCATGGCACCATATGGCATGGTGGATCCCTGTGGTCAGCTGGGGTCAGCTGTCCTTCTGTATGCCCAGCCTGCTCTCTGATGGCATGGGGTGAGCAGCAGAAAAGGCCTGACACTGTGTAAGTGCTGCTCAGCAATAAAAATCCAAACCACAGGCCCATGCTAGCCACTGTGAAGAAAAGCAACTCTACTGCAGCCAAAATCAGATCATCTATGAAGCCCCTCACCCAAGGACACTGTGTGTGCTAAAGTTTTTGTGGCTCACAAATGAGATTAGATGAATTCTTAGAATAAAACATGAAGGACAGTTGTGAAGGAAGACAACTGCATTTAAGTGACAAAGTATTCTGTCAAAGTGTTCTGTCAAAGTATCACTACATGATGTCCTTAAATTCTCCCTAGGCACCCACAGATGGCGGCTGCCAAGAAGCAGACAGTGGGTGAGATAGATCTCTGATATGCCCTGGCACAATTGGTATTTTCTCCTCATGTGATGACCTTGTCCATCTGCTGTAGCTGTTCTTTGTAATATGCCCACTGACAGGAAGTTATGAGGCCAGAACAGCCTTAGTATTCTGTATTTGTAAAATTAAGGGAATTTGATTAAATATTTGGTATTCCTAGCCATGAGAAAATACAAATAACAACGTTGAGAGAAATGATAAGTGGGTCAGTGTTGCAGCACAGACATTCTTCTGTAGTTGGTGCTCATACAGTGGTGCCAGCTCCATTTCTGCCTAAATGACTTTGGAATGTACATTATGCTGTGGTCCCATACTCAGCAACAGTGTTGCCGGAAGTGTTTTAAAGGATAAGTTTAATTGGAACCAGAGCATATTCCTCTTCTGAGCCTGAACAATATAATTTTTTTTCCTAGGGCTGGTAATCTGCTGCTGCTACTGGTTGAGAAATGGTGAGGCAAACCCTTTGCCTTTGCCTGATAAAGCTGATTTATACCCAAGGGTTGCTGCCTGGCTCAGAGGGGATGTTTTGCAGGCACATCAGGAATCAGAACTACAGAATATAATTGTGACAGTGCAGCCTGTCCTTCTGGCATTTTTTACTTGTTGCATTGTGAACACAGTTCTCCCAAATGGTTTTGAAACACTTAAGTGACTAGGTAAAACATCTCCAGGTGTGTAAAACCTGAACCATGCAGCAGTCCAGAAAAATGGAGCACAATATCGTGCATTATCCTACTGTGCCATCCTGTCAGTTGCTATGTGTAGCACCAATTCAGCAGCCAAGCTGAAGTACCCTCGTAGGAGCTGGCTCTTGTGAGACTCCATATGGCCCTTCCTCCTTCTTGCAGCACATAACCTAAATATGTAACAACTCATTCACCATCACACTGAGAATCCGCTACTGCAGTGACACAATTGCTGGGAAACAAAAGGCAGTTCGGGGACTTTTGCATAATGATCCCCTCTGGATTCCAGGCTTTCCAAAAAAAAACACCCCAAAAACCAAAAATAAACAAACAAAAACCAAAACCAAAAAACCCAAATTCCTCCTCCTCCCCCCCTCCCCCCGAAGGTTTTATTTCAGCATGTCTCCTGGTATGAAATAAGTAATTCACAGGAGGATGTGTCTTCACCATTCTACACCTTAAAAAATAACAGAGGCCACTCTTCAGGAAAGCAATTTTCACTTTGGGAAAGAGAGAGTTTATCAGCCTTTTCTGCTGCTATAAGGTCATTTTTATCCAATAAATGCTATAAAAGAGCAAAATAAGGTTCATATTTTTTGGCTGATGAGATAGGGGAAAAAAGGCAGAAGGCATTTCAAAAAGCAAAACTGAAAAAAGTAGAGTGATCAGTGCCTCCCACTGCAGGTGCATGCTTGTCATTTGTGCGCCTCAGGGTAAAAGGGAGTCAGAAGTGCTTTGAATTTACTGTATTTGATTTCACTTCTGAGAGTAACAATCTGTTCAGGGACTCAAACTGTGACGCTGGAAGTATGTCAGATTTTGGGTTTGCATTCAGGAAGGATTTGGAGAAGAGAACAATACAATATTCATCCTAGAAGTGCACTCAGAATAGCCTGCTACAATTACCTGTTTGGCACAGGATTTCAAATGCAGTAATTCTTAAGGTAAAATGTGTCATGAAGAATTCATTTGCTTTGGCCAAAATGTGACATTCCCAATGTAATTTGGAATCAGGAGAGTGGATAATGACAGGACCTGCAGGGCATTACATAACCTGAAGAATCTTTATGGCTGGTATACTGCTGAGCAATCTTCAGACAAATCTTTAAAGATGAATGATAAACTGGTTGAAGAGAACAAGGATTCCAGTAAATGTTGATGTATCAGCCAGAGGAATTTAGCTGGCATCTCAACTATCCTGTTGTTTGAGAAAGGATTTTTTTGGCTGTGACTCACAGAATCATTTATTTTGGAAAAGACCTCTAAGGGCACATCTAACCTTTGACTGATCATCACCTTCTCAATTAGTAGGTGGGAAGTCCTTGCAAGTATGTTAATTTTTTTAACTTCCTTGAGAACTGGATGGATATGTAGAATTCAACATCACCAGGCTTTCTGTATCTGGAGCATCCAAGTTTGAATCAACAGTTCTACAGACAAGAGGTTAGTACAGGAATTACATCACACTTTACAGCCTTTTTCTTTCAGGGCAGCTAAATGACTGAGAGTTGTTCCATCTGGTTTCTGTGAGGTATAAAAATATGATGCCATTAGATCTCATTAATGAGCTGCTGAGAGCCACACTCCACACCAACCAACATCTCCATTTTCCCAGGTAGTAAATCAGCACTACTCCATTAAGTTTAAAGGGCTCCAGCTAATTTACACCAGCTGAGGCTATCATGCTGTAAACTTAGGCTCCCACAGTGTATGGGTTGCTTAATTCATCACTGAATCACAGCTATCTCCAGCTGGCAGAGTGCACCTTTTCAGATCCCCAGCACTACATAATAAAACACAATAAAGCAGGAAATGAATAAGAACATGAGGCCCTGTGGGATTGTATGGTGCATGTACATTTTCTGAACATCATATAGACTTCAGTCAGGCTGCTCATGATTCAGCCACTGTGCTTGGGGATGGAGTAAAAGTGGTCAAAATCTCTGTAGGATCTTAAGCTATATATAATCAATGATATATCTAATATAATAAAAGACTTTAAAAGGCAATCTTGCAATATTTTTGGCTGTTGCAAACCTGAAACGAACGATCATGTTAAAATTGGAGAAAACATTTCTCACTGGGATTTTTGTTCTTTTGTATCTTTTTCAGAGTAATTTAGTTATGCTCAGAAGAGAAACAAGGATTAATTAAAAATTTATGCAAATAACAATCATTTATACTGAATTAAGGCATTTCTACCTAGGACAGTAAATTTTCCTACTCTCTAGCCTTTAGAGGGACTCCTGCTTTTAAAGATCAGCATCACTACCCTGAAGAAAAAAGCCCTAATGGAATTTAGAAGTCTTTGTACAGACCATTTAAACATCTGTGAAAGAATACAAACATACACATTGGCCAACCAAAAATTTTTCTTTTTCTTCCACTCTGTCTAAATAATAGAAAACACTACCTAACAGAGCTGTTGATACTTCTCTGCCCAATCTCACCTTTCCAAAAGAGCTGGTACCTGATGCTTTGCTCATCTGTGATAACAGGGAGATACTACCTGGACAGTAGGCACCCTAAGAAGGGGAAAAAAATGAACAAACTGAGCCTCTTTGGCCATGTCCTTGGAATTGGTTGCAGAGAATAGATATGAGCAAACTATTGGGAAGTTAAGAGAATAAGAAAAGGTTCAGGCTGTGAGGAGGAAAGACCTATTTCTTTCCCTCTTTTTTTTCCTTAAAAAAAAGTGGGGGAACAACAACAAAAAAAAATTGTCTAATTTTTGAAGAGTTTTGAAAGCTGAGAGTTGTGAGTGGAAAAAAAAGTGAATCCTGACAAAGGGGTGGGGAGGGTGTATGACATATTTTTGTGTGGAATTCCTACTAGGCAGTTCTTTCTTTGAAGGATGAAAAAGTGAAACCAAGGTTTCTGACAGAAGGACTAAAAGAACTTTACAGATGATAGTAGCAGGGAAGACAGAAAACTTACAAGGAATAACACAATAATCCGTTAAGAAAATACTACATGGCATACAGCATCAGTGACCTTAGGGTATCCCCAGGAAGCTTAACAACAAATCTTAGGTTCTTAAGTTTAACACCAGTAGGCAGCCTGTCCTCAAGGGGCAAATCTATTCTAAGCTCCAGAGGCTCCATCACAAAAGGAAAGAGGGGATCTTGCTGCACCTGCAGATAGATTCCCTGCCTGAACAGCAGATGATTGTGAGACACATTCTGAGTCATTAGCTCACTGCCAGTTCTGCTCATTAAGATACAGCTGTGTCAGTACAAATATGGAAAATCCATTATTTGACTCTCTTGGCCTGGTACTTCCTGCAATACTGTGGCTGCTTTGGTTCCCATTTTGCCTGTTAGATTTTGACCAAAAGTATGCTAACCTATGGACTCTTTCAAAATTACCAGAAGTCTGCAAAACTTGGAGAGCACTATTGCCATGGGTTTTTTGGGGGGGAAAGCAGCTCGGGGAAACCCTAACATGTATACCCAGCTCTCCCCCTTCTCTCCTGTTTTGGGAGGAAGTATTTTAATATTGCTCAGAGCTCGGGTGTTTGGAATGATGCCTGAAGGCTTCACTTTGTGGCTCTTAGTATTGTGATATGCAGTTCAGTTAATATATCTAGACCTGAGTATGGAAAACATTACTATTATTTTAATGAAAAAAAGCATTTTTTCAAGAACAGTAAGATGGTATATTTTGCCTGAATGTTATTTTTTATATTACACTCTGTTCCCAATGGACTGGAAGTTCTTTGGGGTAGGATCACTTTTCCTGTTTCTATTCATTATTTAGTACAATGCAGCCCTATTTTTATAGGGGATTTGGGTTATGATAAAATGTCAGTAACATTAAAATAAAGATGATGTTCTAATATTCATTTTCCCCCTATTGTGCAATAAGTTGTGCACTTAATTTTCAACATGCCTTAACTACATAATTGCTGATTTCTGTCTTGGAGAGAGCCTCTGCAAATTTACAGACTTCAGATGTGTCCCAAATAAAAACATACTGTGGCCACATAGCAACATTAAAGTGATAGGATGTAACAAAACACCAATCATTTTTGTCAAGGTGTATTGTAATGATTAATGCTGAATAAGATAGGAAAAGCATCTGTGCCCTGCTACAGAATTCTCAGTGATATAACTTTGTTTTGTATAAAGAGGAATTCCAGTGTGAATTCTCAGCTCAGGATGAGATTTTCTCTATGTGCTGTGGGAGTAAAAGTTGTACTCTGACCTGGTGACTGTGACAGGAGTTTCCTGCTGGCTTGCCCTCTGCATAACTTCATCAAACGTGAATTTCTCATGTGAGATCTCCCATTCAGGAGCTGTTTGGACATGTTATTGAGTCTAATTAAAGCATAAAAGGACTGGCAAGACAGGGAAATGACTGAGAGGAAAAAGTACATCCTGTGTTTTCCAGTTCTCTGCTAGCTGCTAGTATGAATGCAAATGAGCACTGGCAGTTCAGAGATTAGACAGTACCCCAAGCAGATAGATTTTACAGCCCACTAGTTCTGTTTTAGGTTAGATCTCTCCTGACTTGTGTCATTAGCACCCACGTGTTCATGGAGCTCAGATTCTTGCTGCTGTTTCCACAGCTCCCCCCCCATTCCTGGAGCCCAGTTCTGCTGCCCTTGCAGGGAGACAACAGCATGTGAAGGCACTGGGCCTTGCCTATCCGAGGCTGCAGGTGCTGGAGATGTGGCACAGATTACCAGATATTACTCATTATTATGTTTACCAGGAAACAAAAGACTAAACTGACAATGCTGCACAAGAAAGTCTGACAGCTACATGGATAAATTGGATTGATTGAGTTTTGTAAGAAAGATAGATATTGACTTTAGCTATCTGAATATGTGGTAGGCAAAATGGCTCAATGAGTTTAAAAATTGTCTGTAGAAATGCCATATAGTCTTTCCTTGTTTTCTTTGACAGCCACAGGGTGTAACCTTAGACTAAGAGTCAACCGCTACAGTCTTTGGGACCTTAGATGTTCATGCATGCAATGCATCCATAAAATTACATTTCAAGACCAGAAGAATTGTTAATGATAAGCTTTTGTACTGTGGTAATAGCTACATGAAACTCAGCAAAAGAATAGGGGCTCACTGTGCTTTCTTAACCTTTATAAACCTTTGGTTAGGGATACATCAACAATTTTCAGTTCTATATGTACATAGTTGTGAGCTATCAAATCAAACTATGATTTGCATAGAAGGATGAACTATCCTATTTTCTGCTTCAGTTTTTATTATGGTCAATTGCAGAGTAAAAAGTGTTATTATGCTACTACTGTGGTTCAGCCATCACTGTGAGAAAACAAGTCAGCAGCATAATTTCTTTTTTTTGTGATGGTGCTTCAACACTCCAGCATTCACCAGAAGGTGCAATAATGGGCACTGACAGCAGAGACCCTGAAGATTTGGCTGCCAAATCACATCACTGGAGTGATGAGATGAAGTTTACAACAGAGGAAATTACTACTTTTTACAGCTACAATTTGGGTTGTTTTTTTTACCAGCCTTATATTATCTTGGTAGAAAAGTGTCTTTTTAGATGAGAAATTATAGCCTGCAGAAAACATCTGCTAGTAAGTTGATTAATTAAAGATTACATTCGCTGAAAGCAACTGTTGTGTCAGTCAGACTAGAAATGAGAGAATATGGAAAGTATGGCTGAAAGGTTGGGGGATGTAATAGATGGAAGATACAATGGATGGTAGTAAAGGTTTCTGGAAGGTCTGGATTTACTTGAACAAGCCATGGTGTAGCAGAGTGCGGTGCTAACACAGCCAACACTGCCATCATGCTTGTGCCCTTAATGGCATGCTTGGATGGTGGTTCAGGAATTGCAATTTTTCACCAGGTGTCTGGGTAATTAAGAAAGAATAATGCTGGAAGATTTATGGCTCATGAGGTCAATAATAGTTGCAATCCCTTTCCAGACATTTCCCAGGCTTCTGCAGAACAGCTGAGGGCCACTGAAGCCCCAAAACAGGCTGTGAGTAGTCACACTGTGATGAGCCAAAGACCTGTATGTTCTCTCTAATCATTCTCTTATCTTAGTTTATTGGATTCTCTCTGTCTATTTGGTTCTTTCTGTCTGTAATCAGGTGGATAAGTGGTTTTGCATATGGAAACCCCCTCACAAACTTTCAAGCCTGTCGGGGGCTACCCACCCAACTCTGTGAGAAGGCAAGAACACCTACTGCCTCCTTGAGGGATCCAGATTTGCAGTAGCAAAACAGCTCATAGACTTTCTACTTCAAGGTCCTATTTGCCATCTTTAAATTCCTTGTGGAGGAAACTGCCTGGAAAGCCTGGTTTTTATTCAGCTTCATAGTACAGTGTTTGGCCTCAGTCATTACCAGTTACAGGACCCAAACCCCTTTTGTTAAAGAAGTAAAAACCCAGTTTAGTAACATGGTCCCCTTTCAGCTTGTCTAAGAAAGACATATAATCACAGGAGACTTGAGCTGGTAGAGAACATGCTCTTGAAAAAGAATCTACAAATATAGGAACAATGGTCCTATTTTAATTCAGTGAAACAATAACTTATTATCCTTAAAACAAAATCTAAAATTAAAACAGTAGAAACCAAAATAAGATTGTCTCCTTATTTCAAGTAACTCTTGGTGAATCCTGTGCCACAGAAACAAATGTTTATTTAAATCACAGGAAAGAAACCCTATATATTAATTTCTATATGGATAAAATGTTTGTACGCATGGTCTGTGGTGAAAAAGGAGTTGAAAGTGGTCTAACAAGGATCTACCCTCTGATGCAGAGTTAAGCCTACAGATTAATACTCAGCTAGTTGTTCAGAGGAATTATTACAGTCTGCCCCATAGCATAAGGTACAGCCCTGAGCCTGGGAAAACCCATTAACATGAAAGACAATGGAAATGCTAAACTAGGAATTTATTATCTGCTGCTTTCCTTTCCCCTCTTTCTTAAGGCAGAAAACAGAATATTAATGCAATACATGAGAACAAATTGAAAAGGGCCAGACAGAAAATCCTGTTTCCAGCTGTTCTAACAATACTAATTTACTCACTTGTCAGCTTGGCTCCCCTTAAATGGGACATTCAGCATTACTTTTGAGGGTGACATAACCATGCTCTGTGTGTGCGTACGTGTGCATGTGCACGGGGAGAGGGCACATTTTGGGAGCAGCATCACTCTGCAATTTCTCCATTTTTTTGGCAGCTGGAGCGTAACATTGCCTTCTAAGTAGATTTCCTTGCATTTAATTTGTTGGATTAGCATAAATAAAATGGTGGTCATAGGCCAGAAAAACATTGTGTCTCTGCCTTCTTTTCTTTATTGGCTTGCCCTCTGACAGTATTATATTTCACAGTCTGCCAGCTGGGTGACAGACTGCCTGATGAAAATTTATCATGTTGCCCTCCATGGTGGACACAACAACGTGTCATGAGAAAAGTATCCATGATGTCATGGTTTTAGCCTCTGGTGGATGTACAGCCCAAAAAATAAAAGCTACTTCTCTGTGCAAATTTCCTTGCTCCTGCTGGTGACTGACATTTTTGTATTTATTAATTTTCTTCTGTTAAAACCTGTTACTCTATTACATACCAAAAATTAGACCATACTCTTTTCTTAAAGCAAACATTTGCTCTGTTTCATGAGTCTTCATATTCAAGTACAGGGTTTTTTTTGGAAGCCCTGCAATAATATGGTTCTTTCTATTTGTTAAATAGACATATCACCCAAATCAGTTCATATCTCACAATAGTAATTGATCTGCATGTGCATATACCAGAAAACAAAATTTTACTTCCAATAATTTTTTTAGGGTTTTTTTTCTTTTTTAAAGTGATACAGATAATTCTACCCATTTAAATATTTAAACCTATGAAGCTGTCCTTTATTACTCAAGGCAGTTTGAATTTTAGAATGTCACTGCTGAAATATGTCATATATGTTTTCTTTCCATAATTTCAAGTAAGAGAATTCCTTCTGGCATTTGACACCACGGGATAAAAATAGATTTCTCAAACCAAAAAACCAAAGAAAACTCACTTTTGTTTCTTAAAGGCAGATCAAAATTATCCTTGAAGAGAAGGGATATTCTAAACTCAGGGTGTGTCCTTAAAGCTTCATTGGTTTCTTAAGCTGGTATAATTATGGCAAACCCTATTGACTCAAGAAGATTAAATTGTTATGCAATAAACATACACTCCAGACCTTTACAGCATTGCAGACATTTTTCCCTGGGGCAAAGGCTGCTGTTTCCTGCATAGAGCAGTCAACAATTGAGACAGAAATGTTTTGCTGTGTACTTCACTAATCTATCTCAGTAATATATTCATTACCACAACCATTTAGCCTATTCTGATCCTGGAGATTTTTCTTCTGTAAAATGTGTCCTGGTGAACTTAGTTGAATGTTACTTTCAGGCTATTGCTTTGGCTGTGAAGCTACTTCTTTGAGGAAACCAGGTTCCAGTCCCAGGGTTCCAGCTTCTTGTGGATGTTTGAAGAAGTACTGTGCTCCAGACTCCACACAATCACATTTCACACAGACACAGAAAATTATGTTCTTATACTGTTATAATGGAAATTATATCTAACTCTGAAGCAGGAACAATAAAAAACCCTCCTAATACACGGTACTTCTTTCAGTAATTGGTGCAATTCCTTTTCCCCCTTTATCTAAAGCTAATAATTATGTTTGATTTTGCTGAAAACGGGGCAAACTTTCATAAGCACTCAGAAAAAAAAAAAGTTATGCCTAAAGTGTGCACAATGCCACACCTATTGTAAACTGTTATGCCTGGGTACAGTCATGCATGTACCTCAATATGGGCCTCTCCTTCTTTAGTTGCATGAAGTGAATTTTAATTAATTGTAGTAGGGATGCAAATGACAATACAACAAAATTTGCAGCTTGTTTTACATCAAACAAGCTATTCTGTTTTGCCTCTTGTATAATCGATTGTCTGTGCACAAAAGATAAAAAAAAGGCTGGTCAAGGGTTTAGTGCTGTTCAACTACCATTTGGCATGCCCATTAAATTACTGCACAAAGCAGACAACAATGCAGATTCAAGCCCCGAACCTCATGTTAACTTGACTGCATAAATGGGTCTCCAAGTTTAAAAACAGTTGAACAAAAGAGCCACCATGGAGTGATTAAGATTTATTTGGGTGCTGGAGTGCACAGCTGCTGCAGGGAGGAGGGGGAAAGACAGCACACATCCTCACATCCTGGCACAGGTCCCAGCTGCAAGGGAAGGAACTGAGCAGCTGCATAACCTTTGTGCCTCTTCCCTTCTTCAGGGCTGCCCCAATCCCCCAGACGAGCAGGATCAGTCCCACAGGGGACCACTCAGCAAAGGGTCTGCCAGTCTGCAGCAGGGCTCTGGTTAGGTGTGATCTCATGCCACACCACACTCCAAATTTGTTCAGTTCTCCTGCAGGCACATCTCTGCTCCTTTTGAGTGACTGCAGAAGGGCAAGGGGATAGAAGCCAGGTGGGGAGGGGTCTGCCAACTTACCAGTGAAATGTATTTCTTCAACACACTAACTTGAATGCTCAGCACTCTTTGCAAAGACTAAAAAAAAAAAAAGACTTTGATTGCTTTGATATCATCAACAGTACAGAGGTGACATAGCTTCCAGCAGAAAGATGTCTCTTTTTACATTACGGACTCTGATGCCTTGTTTCCTATGTAACTGATTATCCCAGACTGCTCATGTTTGCTAATGACTTCAGGAATCTTTTGAGAGGGAAGTTCAGCACTGTAGAAACTAAAAATGAAAGAACCATGTGGCAATCTTAACACAGAAATGAAACATTTCTTTGTGATTGTTTTAAAAGAGACCAATTGCTGTGGAAAAATGCCTACTTCCAGGGAGAAGGCAGTGCAGGATTGGACTAAAACAGTCAAAGTCAGGAAACCATTTACATGTTCAGTACTACAGCTTTATCAAAGAGCCAACAAATTACTGATTTTTATTTTTTTAATGCCACCTGGCTGTTCTCTAATAGCACATTTTATTCAATTCTTCTCCTTTAATGCAGCAAAGGATGGGCAGACTGGTTCGGTACGTCCTGCTTTTGTGTCAGTCCTCTGTCCTAAAGACAAAATGGGATAGTGATACAAGCTCTGTTAAGTTTATTTTTACTTTTTGTCTTTGGGATGAAAGAGCTAATCAGCCCAAGACACTTTCCTTTTCTCTTCTTTAATTTACACTTTTGATAAATCCCCCACTTCTTTGGGACATAGATGGTTTAGCACTGTCACAATGTATATGTAACAATCACAGCAATGTATCATAATTTTGTTAAGTTTGAGAGAAATCTTGATATAAAAAATATTCTAAATGGCATAGCCCTATAAAACTGAGTAGAAATATCTGAAGGTCAGCAACAATATATACTTAAGGCCTTTTCTCACACTATTAGCTCAATACTTTTGAAAATGTATTTATGCTGTTAATGCATGACCAGTACAATAGGCTCATGTATGAGACTTCCAAACAACATAAAGTAAATCCAGAATATTGCTAAACTTCCCATGTAACCTGAACATATGCACAATATGAGCCTTGGAGCTACTGACTGAGTCTGTGAGTTTACAAAAAAAATTCAGTCTTGAGCATGTCAACATATAAGGCTCACTGAGCCAGGTCCTGAAATATATTTATTTTTGTTGAAAGCATTATGTTAGTTGTACCAAACAACTCATTCTTACTCAGTCTGATGGCTGCCATCGGCATTTGAGTCAATTTCTCAATTCAAAGAACAATGCCTTGTTTTGTGCCCTTGTACCAGAAAGCCTTGACAACTCATTGCTAAAAGAAAGTAACATCATAAAGATATGTTAATCAAAGCTGAGTAATAAAGATCTAAGTTGCAAACTCAAAATTTGCCCAGCCAGGCAATCTGATTTAACTTCGAAAGGAGCCCTGCTTTGAGCAGTAGATAGTACAAAATTACCTCCAAGGATTTTTCTGTGGCTGTTTGAAATCCAGATAATGACACAATATTTTGTGCTTACTCTTTCAGTTTCTTTCAAACTTACATGTCTTGCAGAATGAACACAATTTATGTGGTTGGATTAAACTTCATATATATGTAATTTCTTATTTCTCTCTCCTTTAGAACAGCATGTTTATGCAGAATCTTACAACAAACAGAGAAGCTAAGGTCCTTGTGGTGCACATCTGTGGTTTAGGACTGGTACTCCCCAATTCAATTCCCCCACTGAGACTCTCCCAAACCACATTGCCTCTCACTCCTCTCCTTCCCCCTTCCCCTCCTGCTTCTCACTCCAGCAGGATGGAGAGGAGAATCAGAGGCACAAAAAGGTGAAAATCATAGGCTGAGGTAAGAATATTTTACTGGAAACTGCAATGAGATTAGAAAATGAACAGTAAGAACAATATTAATAATAAAATGTATAAGACAAAGAAATTATTTACATGGAAAGCCCATGAGGAATCCCCACCAGCTCTTCTCCACTGTGCTTTCTCCCAGTCAGAAATCTCACCCTTCTTGGAAGAAGGAGTCCCTTTGCCTGCCCCTGGCAGTGATCTAAGGTCATATGGTATAACATTAGGGTCTGGCCACTCCCCCTCTCGGCTATTGCAAAAGATTAACACTGTCCTTGGCCAAAACCACGACAATCACCTACACTGAAAAACCAGAGTGGTAGAATACCAGAACAACACACCTCAAGTCTTTGCTAAAATTTAGTTAAATGATGGCATTAGGCATCTTTAAGTGAAATCTGCTTACACACATGTGCTTCTGCATATGAGAACAGCTAGAGCTTTACAAGCTCTAGTTTGTATTTGCAATAGCCCCATGACTTCATACAAGTGGGAAAGCTGAGGCGCAAGAGATTTGCCTTAAAAGAAGCAGGAAACAAACAGCAGGATGAGTGCTACACACTTTCCACTTGCTTACCACATGAGCCACTTAATAGCCATTCGTACCTACCTAGTCTGAAGGCAGCTGTGACTCCTTACAGAGCACAGGACTGTATTGTCTAGTCATACTTCTAAGGTCCATGAAGCTGAAACAATCAAACATGATGGACTGGCGCACAGAAACTCGCGAATGCCAAGGGATCCTGTGACAATTCCTCTTTGTAGCTGACTGTGTCTGCTTGTGTGCTTAAGATAAATTGCTGAGAGAGGCATATTCTTCTGCGTCAGGCTGAGGATTTCTCTGAGTTTTGTTTCCTCTCTCAAGAACATTGTGCTAAGTGAACTGGGCTCTTTGTCAGTACACTTCTCTACGTACTGCTCTTAAAAACAAACTGTAAGTTCCTAGCAAATGAAGCTACAAATTTGCCGAGACGAAATGACATTGATTTGATTTCCTTCCTATTTTTAACAAATACAAACAACCAAAATTAAATCACTGGTAATGTATATTCTCTGCTACTGCCTGGTTATGGCCCTTTTAATCCTCATCATTTTAAGAGCTCAGCTGTGTCTAGCTGGTCTTCTGGACTTTGTTTATAGTCAAATTTGAGAATAGTATTTAATGCAGCTCATAAATTAACAGTTTGTACTGAGAAGGATTCCCTGCAAGAATTAATACGGCAGCTTTACTTTTGACTTAAGAGCATGAAATCAGTTTGTCTTCAATGTATTGCTCCACTTCTAAAATTAATTTCTGAAAATCTTAAATAGCATAGGATGTCATCCTGCCTGATTATCAGTCCTTGATCAATTCTTCCAACAGATGGATGAAGCATTGCACGCTGCCCTCAGAAGAGGACTGGAGCCTTTCCATAAGCCCCAAACTTGCTGGCAGGGACTCCTCCTTCAAGGAGCACCTAAGGATGTTGCTGTAGGCCTAATGGAGGCTTCCCAGACTCCGTGTGCTATTTCGGTTGCCCTACCTTTTGCAAAGTGAGCAGAGGGGCTCTGCACAGCTTGCTTTTGTTCTTGGATTTACCCATGCAATTGCTTCTGATTGCTATGAATTTGGGCCACATTCGTCCCTGTGAACAAAAGACCTTATTTTACGGCATCAAGAGTCCTCTAAAAACCAACTAAAAGAAGAAGTGCAGGCAAAGGGGAAGTTGCCACGTATCTAAGCACACCAGAGATACTGGAATAGTCTCTGGAGAGGATTGAGTTCCCCACAGCAGACCCCTGGGTCAGCCCTTCCTCTTGAGACAGAGTGTGGAGCTTCACTTCTTCCCTCCAGGACAACAGGCTCTGAAGATAATTAATTGATTTACACAAGTTGTGATCATTTCAATTCTTCACTGATTCATTAACGTGATTGTTCGGCTCCTAATGACCAGGCTGGCTTGACTTCCTTCTATTCTGAGGTAATTTAAAGCCAGATTCATTTTCTCAGTTGCCCCTACAGTACCATGTAAAAAATTGCCATTTGGTGTTTGTTAAATTAACTAACTGCTACTGAAGCATCAGATGAGGAGAAGAACAAAGTGAATGTCAGGTCTAATTAATAATGCCATACGTCACAGCCACTTGCAGAGGCCACACTCTGGAGTGGGTCCTTTGAACTGCTAAACACTAAAAGAAAGTGTTAGGGTAGTTCCTAGTGAAAGTCATGTCTGTCATGCTTACACAGGGAGCACTAAACAGTCTTCTGATGGAGATTGTTGATGGTCAACAAGGGACCTCTAGATGACTTCATGTAACTGGGAATGTCCACTGCTTGCCCGTGACATTTGAATTACAAAGACAGCTAACAAAATGTTAGTCTTCAGCAGTCAGTGGCTATTTGCATCTGAAACCTAAGATGGTGAAAAATGGCTTTTATTGAGTGGTTTTTCTCTCAGATGGATGCACTGTATCAAATACTGAAACGCTGTTCTCATGACATCCATTTGAATGATGTCTCTGCAAGCAAGCAGTTTTACAACTTTTCTTTTCTCTGCATTCACTTACATAAATTAAACTAGCAGTGAAGGCTGCCAAAAAGACAAAGGGATAGGAAGAAATACCTCTTCCTATACGCTGTAATCTGCCAGCTACCCACTTTCATCCAGGCAATTCTTCAAACTTCCTTTCTGAGACAAGATATAGGTATACTACAATTATAAAATCACCAGGTCTTACCTGCACCAGGAATTTGATAATGTATATAAGTCACAACCAGCAACTTGTACATAAATTCTATCGACACCATCCTCCCATTCCCTCTGCCCCCAAATGACTTTGACCTATTCTTCCACCAAAAAAAAAGTTGGGGGAGAGGGAAAGTGGGTTGAATGCTGTCTAATTAAAGAATAATCAGTGTTTTTTCTAGTAAAAACAGAACACTCAAGTTACTCCTGCATGAATATAGCACTTGATGTAACTTGTATTTTGTACTGAGGCTTTGTTTATGACCATTATTTGTAGAAAGTTCATGGGATGAACTTTTTTTACCATTAGAGGCATAGCCAAAACGTTAGAAACTTACAGTATATGTCACTTAGATGGCAACAGCAACAATACACTATGGAATTATCAAACCACAATCTAACTTTCTTCAAAGTCCTAATTTAAATGCACTTATGAGCTCTCATGCATTTAAGGGCCTAAAAAAGGAATAAGTTGTCTAAACTGAACCTCACTTTTCAGTTGCACACATTCACAAAGAGGACATTAGAACATGCAGCTCTGTTTCTAGATGGTTGTGGCATTGACTGTATTCAATGATCAGCCTTTCCAAGAGGTCTTTCAAAAATACTTCCCACTGGAAAGAAACCAAGTGTTCTGAATGTTAAGTTAATCTTTTTATGCTACTATCCAACTATCAATTTTAAATCTATGCAATAAAACATTTCAATGTATTTTGAAGTTTTACTCTAGGTGGGAAAAAATTACCTAAAAGCTGCATAGTTTTCCTACAGAGGACATCTCCACAGCAAAAAACAATTTCTATGAAATGTGTTTTTCCCAGTCTCTTGTCCTGATCTTATTGCTTAGTGTTTCCTATCTTCAAGCAATTTATAACATACCAAAGACTGTGTTAGTGAAATTAGCCTTCAGTTATCAGTTTAGGTTGTAGGGGTGGGGGGGAAGTTTCATGTATGATATGAAGCATTTTCCACTGCTTGACAGCAGTGTGGAAGTCTCCCAACCAGGGCTGTGCAAGGAGAGTTAAGACCATCAATCATTCTTTCCACAGGCAGTCTTTATTTTAGATGTTTAACAGCCTGGAGATTCAGCAGCCTAACGGATTGCACAACCTGTCTGCCCCTCCTCCACTCTTAAAAATTTTTCATTTGATACAGGCGAAGTTCAAAGCTGTTTCAGGAGAGGAAAAGCAAAAACCAGCAAGCCAGGAATGTGTTAAGTTGGCTTTTGCACTTCAACAGAGCAGAGAGATCTCTCCAACACCTTCTTCCAGTATGTGACAATACCAACCACTGTTGTGAGCCAGCTCAAAGAAGGACTAGGACCACACTTCTTTCACAGACATGCTGTGCCTTATTTACAGAAAGTACTGGCAGGCCTCCACTTACATGTAGGCTGTGAAGTGAAGAGAGCTGCTGTAGCTAGATGCCTTTTTCCTTTATCTGAGGACTCCCACACTATTTCTTCCAGCCTAAGTCTTTGTTTCTGTACTTTCATCTAGCAAGATTCAGCACTTACATAAAAATAGATAAATCCATCTTCACTGTTTCAGGAAAGATCTGATTGGAAAAAAGGTACGTTCATTAAAAATGTAGGCAAATACAAGTTGGGTTGGAAACTAGCTAGCTGTAGAGGAACAAGGTCCAGAAGGGGAAGAAAATCACATGATCAGCATCAATTCCCCTTATGTTAATTTTCCTCTGAGCAATAATGTAAAATATTTACAGTGCTATAAAAACAAAGGCAGATCAAACAGGAGCAGAAAATGTGGGAGCAGAGGAAGTATATTAAGAGAAATTTGCATGCTTATAAGGGAAAGAAAAAGCCAGAATCAAATGTAGCTTTGCACTCACGCTGGCTAGCAGACACTGAACAGAAATAGGCACTATTTAGAACCACAGGGCTTATATTTCTTCTGGGAAGCAAAAACTATAACATTATCTTAAATACTACCTCAATAACCAACTACTGTCATACTTTTGTATCTGTAAGCAGAAATTCAGGAGGAATATAAAGTCAACTTAACAGGGAGATCTGACCAAAGACATTATTAATTCCCATTGTTCTGGGACACCACAGGACTACAGCAGAGGAGCTGAAACAGGGATGATGACTGACAATTTCTTTAGTGGACACCAGCACAGCTACAAAGGTGCTGCTGTAGGAGTGCTCAGTACAGCTATGCCACCTTCATTAGATGCCAAAAGAGTTATATGATGAGAAAGACAGAGTCAAATACTTCCAGATGACAGGGGGAAAAAAAACTGCTCAAAGAGAGGAAGGTATTTGTCAATGCAAGTTGAGTTTGTTTTTACAGAAGGAATCCCTGACCACTCTCCAAGCCTGCTGTAGAAGTAAACAACGATTTCATAACATAAAAATGAAGAGGGGCAGGAAAGAATAAACCTAGTGAGACTAAAAACCAAACAACATTTGTGAGTAAGACCATCTTAAAACCAAACAACATTTGTGAATAAGGCCATCTTATATAATCTCCTGCTACTGCCTTATATTACCTACTCCTCGCTCCTGCTATATGAAGCCATAGAAGTTTGCTGGTAAAGAGTTATGTCCCCTCTAGATTACAAGAACAAGTTTTCTATGTCAAGGCACCATTCTTTGTTCAGCACATTAGTGTAAAAGCAGCAAATAAATTTCTAGAGCCCACAGTGTCTGTCAAAACTACCTCAGGTTCCCAATATAGACTTAAGTTGCTACTTCAAATAAATATTAACATCTCAGAAAGAAATGTCTTTACTGGTCTTACTGGTCTCTCTTTACACCATTTGGTTTGATACTAGAAGAGCAATGAACTCCAGCAAAAAAAGTAGAGCTGTTCTGTACAAAGACTGGGAAGGCAGAGCATTTTGCCTTTTATTAGCTGCCAAGTGAATTTATAATCAACCGACAGAACTACGTTCTCTTTTGTCACATTTGAACACAAATACTTCAGAGTATCCAGAGTTAGAAGTCTACAAAAGTCGAATTCTACCCCATAACTACAGAACCTCACATATTAGGCACTTTATCCCAAAGAGTACTTGGTAAAAGAGATACAATATTCCTAGCCAGAAACTTTAGAGGCCCCCTTATATCCTAATCCTGGGAAGACACATGAGTTCCAGAAATCTTATATGCCTGCAGTTAAGAGTTGCCAGAGATAGTTGGTTAGAAGCTTCAACTCCCCATAGAGTTGTGAACTTGCTAGAAACAATTTATTCTAAATCTGCACAAGTTGGCAGCTGTCCTCATCAATTAATAAAGGAGTCCACAACACAAGAAGACGATTAAGAGAACAGACCCCAGCTGTAACTGCAATGAGAACAGGCATTAGAAGCAAGCCCAGGAACTGATCCAAGTTCTGACTCTATGATTTTCATTGTTACTGTTTTAGAGCCAGGATTGATTGAGAATGATTTAACATGTCATCACTAAAGAATAACCAAGAGATTATTGCTTCTTCCAAACTATGTCTTAGCCTTGAAACTGCATCCCTCCCACCATAAGCAATTTTTTCTTACCTTCAAGGGGGAAGGATTAGCAAGAGTCAAGTAGCAGCACCTCATACTACAAAAGTTTTGGGGAGCAACTGCCTACAGCCTGACACTGCAAGGACCTCACATTCACCTGGCAGACCATGCTCTGACCCGTCTCCACCTTGCATGTCTGCCAGTGCTACTTCTCAAAACCTGGCATCAGTAGTTGAGTAATTTTCACCAGTGTCAGTCCTAACTTTGGAGATCAGCTGGGCTTGTGTGATAGAAGACCCACTCTGTTCATTACTCTGTGCAGACTATTAGTCTCAAGAACAAATGTGTCACCTGGCAAGTGTCTTAGCTGCCTAGAATGCTGCTGAAATACTGAAGAAATACTTCATGATCTGGCTGGCAGTGGTAGTGCAGCCTACTAAAGCTTTCAGCTTAGGAGATAAACCATTTTACTTCGGTGCTAACATAATAATCAAGAACAATACTTTAACTGCTTGACTCGTTTTATTTTTTATCCCCTCGGCTGCATTTGCATTTTACAGTGGTTTCTTTAAGATCATTCATTCTTGTAGACCTCTAAGAGGTAACAGACAAGACTGAAACAATCATACATACAAAATTACTTATGTTTACAAATTTTTGGCAATCATAGTAACCCGTTTTTTCCTATTGCCGTTGCCCCAATCATTGAAAAAGAGAGTGTACAATAATTTACATCTGAAGTATTTCAAAGTGCTTGATAGTGATTTGCCAATAAGTATTTACAAGTGGCCTATAGACATATGTACAGGTGTTACAAGTTGTGGCTGGAATATGGCTTTCTATGGAAAGTGCTTTATATTTGGTCAGTGATGTTACTGACTAACCAACCCAAGGGTTACTGATAAAACTGTAACCACTAACAGCTGAATTGTTGTGGACAGGTATTTACAGAGTTGTTAAGCTGTATAAAATAACTATTTACACAAGTGTTCCATAAATACAGAAAGTATCTTCTTTCTTCCAAGAATGGAGGAAGTCCTTCAGCCACAAACCTGGTTACTATCCCCAAAGAGTGTAAGACACAAGTAAACTGAAAGTGATTGCAGATCCAGTGCTCACGCCATATCATCATCTGTGCTGACAACAGATATCTGTAAAAAACATAAGTACAAGTCAGCTACAGTTTCACTAATAAAAGACATAAAGCAACACGCATCATTGCTAATTCTGCAGGCTAGTGACCACATTCAGCACAGACAGGTACAGTTACACTAGTTACCTACCACAACTTTAACCCTGATTACAAGGGAAAGCTGTCAGTTGATTCTGCCCAGTAGTTTGTCTGCGGCCAGCAGCCTTCTAAAGCAGAGATCTCTCCTAAATTCAACTCAGGTATAATTTGGCAATCTTTCTACTCCAATTATTGACCTGGAATCTCAGACTTACTGAGACTTTTACTTACTGCAGGATAGGTGTGTCCTACTGAACCGCTGTGTCTTCCAATATCAATTGTGAGGTCTTCTTCTGTAGTTTTTAGGTAGACTGGATTATCAAAATTCATGCTTTTCATGTTCTTGTGCTGCCAGTTACGCCACATGAAGTAGCCAGCTGCTGCAGCCATCATCAGCAATACTGCAGGGAGACAAAGACATCGAAAACATGGAGTAGAGTCAGGTCAAGCTCCTAAGAGTGGCTTGTCCCACTACATGGGTCCAAAAGGCTAATAAATGCTGCACTCACCAGCAGGAAGAATGATCCAAGCTGTTGATGTTCTTCCAGCTGCAGTTGCTTCAGAGGTTGTACTACTAATGTTGAATCCTGCATGAGAATTTGATGCAGTGAGCTTACATACTGACAGGCTGGCAGATCGACGTATGCAAACATTTCCCAAACCCAGAAGCTCCTATTTGATTAGCTTCTCAGTAGCACACTGCTAGAATAGCCTAACATGCTTCATCCTGCATTAGTTGGAAGCTTTCTTTATTGCTTGCCTTCTGAGTGCTCCTGGCATTTCATGGAACCTATAGGTTCCACACTGTCATATGTAAACTAATTCTGTTTAACACATGCTCCAGCTGTTACACCACACAAATCATCTGGCCTGTGTTCTCTACTTGCATGCAAAGGAGAAAATTTCCAAGTAGGTTAGTTGGTCAGTCTGCATTTAACTTCCCTAATGTTTAGCAGTGTGAGTTATTGGGACCAGTACCTCCAGGAACTAGTCCAACAGTTGGAGATTTTTCTGTTGTGCTGGCATCTTTAGCCTCAGTGTAAGCCACAGTTGTTCCAGTACCTGAAACTAATTTAGATCAAGAACTAATTATAGATCAGTTAATCCTGAAGTTCTGCAATGGCTTTGCTATGAGAGCCATGGTAGTGAAGGTTTAGCAGATGGCAAAAATGGTCATGCAGCTTGTTAGCTTCACTGGGAACACTGACATTAACTATTTCACTAGCACACCCTCAGCAGAGAGTTCTTGATGAAAAGTAGATCCAATAAAGAATAAGGCCAGACAATTAATCAGGAACAAATTATAGGCATTTAAAGTCACAACAATTGTAAGCCATCCCACCCCTCACATAAGGCTTTCTGAACAAGGTTTTAGTTTTACAAGTTTACTGGCTAGGTACAACCTGTGATACACAGAGCAACCTTTCAGAGCAGCCAAGGGAGGCCAACATCCTTGCATTCAGCACTCTGTGGCAGTCAGAATCAACATGCCTTCTGATGCCACCTAGTAGGTGGCACTTTGGAGTTCCTAGTTTCACTCACTGGACAAAGCAAGCTTGCTGCCCAGTCAGTGCTGACAACAGTAGTACAGCAGCATGTTCATCTGGACCAAAAAGGAGGTACAAACTTCCTGGGACAGGAACATTAGCTGATCACCTTTTGAACACTGTATTTATATGTACAGCTGTATTAGTTTATATCCCTAGTTTATAAGAGGCTGAGTATGTTTTGTCCTTGTGCTTGCTGTCTGCAGAAAGCCATGGAGTTACAAGGTCTTGTTGCAGATGATGATGGTGATGCAGAAGCAAAGCATGGACTTTGAACAGTACCTGCAGACTTTGAGGGCCACATTAATGCATAAGACCCTCTCCCTTCAAGATTAGTTACATCAGATTAATTCTAGAAAAGCAATTAGTCTGTACCTCTGCATTTCCTTCTCACTAACAAGTTCAATACCCTCCTACTCCTTCCCCATTCATCCTGAGAAAGATCTCGGTTGTGTTGCAGTACCTGTACATCTCAGACCATCCTCCTCCAAGAAGTACCCAGCAGGACATGCACAGGTGTACTTTGGAGAATGTTCATTTATCTGAGGAGCAGGCAGGCACAAGTAGCTACAGCCTCCATTTGCCATGTTCTCTTCACACCAGTTCCTACCTGTTGGTACAACAATTAAGGAGTGAACAGGAGTGAGCCTTCATGCCCCAGGTGTGTAGCAGAAGTATTTGCTTGGCAATTGTTTTAGCAGAATTACTTGTTTCAGCTGGTTATAGATTCACACCTGCTCTGCCCAAGAAAGAGCAATTGCAACTAGACCTCTCAACCTCCATGGGGCTGCTTATGTTAGAAGCTCCAAGCAGAAGTAAAAATGGACAGCTGTACATTTGCCACCACCCAGGAAGGGCAGGCTTCTTACAAGTATACACTGACTTAACAATAAACTGCATTGAAATTACCTGAAGGTTGAACAAGTTCGTGATACACAATGATGTCCTGTGCATCATTGAGGTTGTTCACTAGGGTAACCAAGTCTGTTCCAGTAAATTTGTTGGCACCATAGACTGCCTCATTCTCTCCATCAATCCAGTACACACGATCCTGGAAGACAATGTCATTGCACCCCATTACCTCCATGATGCTACCAGCTCCATCATTCCTGCCACATACCAGCAAGAGGAGGATCTTTGACAATGACTACAGGAAGTCATTCTTACCTCAAAAATGGTTAGAGCAAGAGGATGAGGAAGGAACATATGTGATTTCAGCACAATTCTCCGATCTTGGCCATTCAAGTCCACACTTGACAGCATGTGTAGTTTAGAATCAAGCCAGTACAGGCGGCTTTTTACAAGATCTAGGAGAAGGAAAACACCAAATATACTTAATGTCTACATGGAAGAAACCTCCAAAGCTTGCTGCAAGAATCGAAACACCCACAGGTTTGAGAATGGTGACATTGTTGCCCCAGTTTCTTACCATTCCAGGATACAGAGGGCTGCTGCAGTGATGCCTATGCGGCCTGTGCCTCAACTTCAATATTGAGCAGTTTGAGAAAAGTTTGTTTCAGTATCTGAGAAGTGCTGATGCCTGTTGCAGTGTCTTCAGGCATACAGAGCTTCCCTTTCTCAGAAGCTGAAAGTAGTTCTCTGAAGAACAACCTCGGCTTTTGTAGCAAAGAAATTGCTAAAGCTCCAGAATACCTCTGGCACAGAGATAAGTTCAACATACCTAGAGCAATTCCATTAGGCCATTGGATTTCTGTTGTCACAAGCTGCTGTCTGTCAAATCCATTCATTCCTGCTTTTTCAATTTTTGCTGGCTCACCCCAGTCTGACCAGTACATAAAGCTGTGAAGCAGAATTTATGTTGTATGATGCACTATAGTACTGTTTAGTATCACTATTATGACCAATAACTAACAAAGGCCACCTAAGTCAGTTATCAGAACATGTAGCTGGTAGGTCTGCTCTTTTAAAAGGGCCTGGAAAAATACTCACCCAGAGATAGGATCTACAGCAACAGAAGCTGGCTCTCTCAGCTCAGAGAGAAACAAAACCTTTCTTTTCGTGCCATCCAGACTAGCCACTGAAATGGTCTTGGCAGTTGAGTCAGACCAGTAGATGTTCTTATAAACCCAGTCAACAGCAATTCCTGCGGGGCTGTGTATGTTGTCCAAGATCCTGATGTGTGTTCCGACTTTATCACGTGTATCAATAGAGGCACTGGAAGACAAGAATTACTTGCTTTCAACCACTTCCCCCACAGATACCATCCTTTGACACACCTCAGCAAATACTGCACAAGGTTTCAGGCAGAAGACGCATGTGGGACATTCCACAGAGTGCCTTTTGTGCAATTGCAGCAGCAGTTACTAGGAAGTACAACAGGCATACACATTGCTAGCTCTGGGAACTTGCACCAACTGTACTTTGTCTTTAGGACATCAGGAATTTAGTTCTCATTACCAGAGACTAGAGAAATAGTTTGCGTAAAACATGGGATGATTTAGGGAAGCACACTAGGTTTAGAAGCTAAGCCCATTTACCTGAAGATTGCTTTTTGGCTGAAGTCTGCCCAGTAAAGCTTCTGCTCAGCAATATCAGCATCTAGAGCTACAGAGTTTCTTAGCTGCTCTACAAGCTGAATGTATTCTTTTCTCTCAAGGCCAATCTTCCTGATATCCCGGCGATTGGTGAAAACTAGACTCGGTTCTTTCCCTGTGATGAAAAGAGTTTAAGTGTTACCTGAACTTCTAGATATCCAGTCACATATTTCTCTTTTACAAAAAGTCTAAAGAGTAATCATATTAGTATTTGCCATTCCACACTTGGTAGCAGATGCTGACAGAGGTCTTGGCCTCATACTTTTCTCGCTCCACAACTTGCTGGGGAGGATCCTCCTGCCCAGGGAGCAGACACAAGCAGTTTATGTCAGGCAGCTTTAAGTACTGTATCATGGCATCATTCAAGGTCATAGTAGTAATCCGATCTGTACAAGTTACATCACTAACACCACAACAGCTAGTATAAAAACCACAGTAGTATAAGCAGTGCATCACTTGCTGACTCATTTTAAAGTGGGGATATAAAAGACTACTGTCAATACTCACCAACTGCCTTGCACACCCCAGTAGCAAGATCCATCTGATAGCCACGGCTACACTCACACTTGTAGCCCCCTTTCAGGTTGATGCAGATCTGACTACAGATACCAGGGTTCTGACATTCATCAATATCTGTAAAAATAAAAATTTAATTCATGTTCAGCTCCAATACAACCAGTAGAGTCCATGTTAAACTACTATATACTTGCCTCCACAGGTTCTCCTGTCCAGAAGCTCAAACCCAGCTGGGCAGTCACATTCATAGCCAATAATGAGATCTCTGCAGATATGAGAGCATCCACCATTGTTCAGCAGACATTCATTGATGTCTAGAAGAGACAATTGGCCACTTCTGAGAAGGCATGCATATTTAGTCTTATATTCTTAGTCATGGAGCACTTTGCCAGGTACACATCCATTTTCTAATAATGCTGGCCACATCTAATAAACCATTCTGGCACTTGAAGTCACATGCAAGAGGACCCTTCAAATTCACGATTTGCTCAGCTACCAGCACCTTCTCTGTGTTACAAGCAGGTATCAGGAGAGTTTGGACCTCCTGGAGTTTCAGTGTTTCTAATGCATTCAAGTGCCTTCTGGCCACAGAGAAATCATCCTGGCAGCCAGTTTGGCTGGGATAAAGCTAGCCTATTAACTAGGATGGACTCAGTTGTAAGTTTGCCACCAAGAAGTGCCAAGGGGCATTACAGATGAAATCTGACAACTCAGAGGCTATATCCGAGTATATCTAGTAGTCAACATTATCCAAGTCTATCTAGTAGTCAATGTTATGCAATGAGTTTATTCACTTACTACACTCCTTGAGGGGCTCATCACTCCAGTCCTTGCAGTCTCTCTGCTGGTTACACACTTTATTGATATCTATGCATTCTCCACTTCTGCACTTGAACTTGCCAGGTCCAGAGCACTGAATAACTGACATAGTGAAGATTGTGAGGGTGATTACCAGCTTCAACAGGTATTTTGCAAAGACTTTATTCCTGCTCAGTTCCACACTTACCATTGTTACAATTTGCTTCATCTGTGCCATCCAGACAATCTCTCACACCATTGCACTGCCTACTCCCATGGATGCAGTTCCCATCTTCACATCTGAACTGGTCCGGTCTGCAGGTCCGAGAAGCTGAGGACACAGCCATTATAGAGTTTACTCCTGAGGTTTACTGAAGCAAAGGAAATAAAAGAGGAGTCAAGTAGGAAGGAGAGACTGAACTTACGGCAGTTGATTTCATCGCTTCCGTCCTTGCAGTCAGGATCTCCATCACAGCGCCACTTTTTGTGGATACATTCACCTGAGCCACACTGCACCTCACTGGCAGAGCACTTCACAGGAGGGGCAGGCTGGCGGCCACATTGCTCCAGAGACTCATCTGAGTGGTCAGAGCAGTCAGCATCATCATCACACACCCAGCTGAAGGGGATGCAAGTCAAGCTCTTGCACTGGAATTCATGAGCTCCACAGGTAGGAGGGGCACACTCCAGCTCATCACTACCATCACTGCAGTCATCTTGACCATTGCAGACAAAGCTCTTGGAAATGCATTGCCCCGTGCTGCATGTGAAGTCTGCTGGACTACAAGTCACATTGCCTGGGGTAACAGAAGTAAGAGAGATTAGTACATTATACCAAGAAGGCTGACTTTTGTGTGAAGGCATTTTGTTTTGCAGCTGTTAGCTGACAGAAAATCAGCATCCTGCATAAGGCAATAGGGAAGCCCAAATGACCACAGGACACTTGGGTTCCACAGACCATCCTCCTTGCCACTAGACATTGTAAGTAAGCGGTAGGCATCAAATTTAAACTACCGAGTGAAAATAACCTTCTGAAGCAACTAGGCTGCCCTGCACTTCAGATTGCAAGTCTTTCAGAAAACAGGGCCTGTGAACCAAGGACAGAGAGTAAGAGAACTGCTAACTCAAGAGTACAGACTAAGATTAAGGTAGTCTGATGTGGCATGTACTGAGTTTGAAATTAACGTGTTTTGTGCTGGTCCCCAGGACAGCAGTGGCCCATTTGCATGGACCAGTGGGGATAACAGATCAAGATCTTGCCTGAGTTGACCCCGTGGTTAAGCACACCCACGCAATTTATGTCAGTACATATTATGCTGGTTTAATAGCAATGTAGCCAACAGCTCAGTGTGCCTAGGCAGATAGTTCAGATAGTTTTATCAGCTTCATTAGAAATACTGACTGTAGATTTACTCGTAGATTAAGGTATTTGCTTGCTGAGTAAGATGGCAACTCCACAGACACATAGCAAAAGTCTGGAGATTTGTGTCTCATTAGTCCATCCAGGTAAGTTCTGAGGTAAGCCAGCCCTGCGGCTTTGGTTACAGCAAATATGTCTCAGCACACCTCTAAAAACTTGTATGTAAGCAAATTGTTCTGAATAAGCCAGGAATGCTGCACTCTAACCCTGCAGTAGCAGTTCTACTTGTGTACCAGCCTTTAATTGCCTCCCACTTGCCACCCAAACACCAGAAATCCAGCTTCACAGATACTTCAGTATAGGGCTATAAAGTACATCAGCTATGCCTTTAACTAAAAGTTGCTATTGCACTTTTAGGAAATAATTTGTTAATATAAGCAACAATTTCAGAAACTCTACAGAGAACAAGTTCTGACAGTTGGCTTGCCAGGTGACTACGCCTACCTATGGCTACTGCCAAAATTAGCAAAGAAGACACACATTAAATAGCTTACATTATTGTAGCTCTTAACTTAGCAGGATAGAAGAATGTTAGAAAAAGTTTGCTTTATGTGGCTGCAAAACAAGATGAATATAGGAGAAATATTGATACTACACAGAATTAATCTTTCAAGGTATATTGCCCAGCTATCTCCTTTCCAAACAAGTCAATTTCAAATACAGTTACGCAGCCACCATTTCTCTCCTTACCACAATTCTGTTCATCTTCTTCACTGTCACAGTCCTTTTCACCATCACATTTCCAGGACACTGGGATACACTGAGTTGACTGAGGACCACAGCTGATTTCATTCACCCGGCATGTTCTCGTATCTGTTGAAAAAAGTTTAATTCAGTCTAAGAGCTACTGATCTTGGGTTTCAGCATTTGTGCTGAAAAGTGAGACTGAAAGGCTTCAGGTCTGGACAAAGTTGCCGTTATTTAGATCCCAACATCTGTATAAACGGATGGAAAAGGCTGTAGTGTTCAGTTAAAAAAAAAGATGCTTCCAATTCCTAATAGATTAGTATTTTAAGGGTACCTTTGTAGAGGTAGCTCTGTGATTGCATGTAGCATCTTGAACTACAACAAGCAGTAGTAGAGAAGAGTAATGCCAAAGTGCACTAGGACTTGGGGCTGAAGGATTCCCCACTGTGGATCCTAATGATACAGGGAAATGACACTTCCTGGATCTATATTCCTTGAAGAGTTATAGTACTTCAGAGTTGCTAATCCTGAGACTTCACAGTCAAATCTCAGCAGTACTGCTTCCCCCACCCAACATGCAGTCAGATACTCAGTCCCTACACTGGCTCTGGTAGTATTGGGACTGCACTTGGAAAGTAGCTGCATTGGAGAACAGCAATCACTTGGTGGGCAAGCCGCAGCAATGGTCAGGTCTGCCATGTTCTACTTGCTGCTCTGACTGTGAGTAAAACCTTGTACTTGCTATCTCTTACAAGTGCAAGGATGCCCGCTCAGTTCTGCATCTTTCTAAGCATTGAAGAAAAGTCTCCTCAAGACCCTGACAAGGCCAAGCACTTAGGGAGGGTCTCCTCAAGACAAGTTCATCCTTCCTTTCAGAGGAGAGCCAGACTGCAAGCAGGAAAGAAGTCAAAATGCTCCTCCTCACAGGCTTGTCTGTACCACCATGCCAGGTTCACTTACGGCACAGCTCAGAACTCTCATCAGACCCATCCTCGCAGTCCGGATCCCCATCACACTGCCATCTGTTAGGCACACATTGACCACTGAGGCACACAAAATCAGATTCGGCACATGTCTTCTTCACTGCAAGGGAGGAAAAGACACTTGTTTAGGGACCAGAGCTTAGCTTGTTTATTGCTCACAGGGATCAGCTTTGTTGCCCTAGGAAAGGTTTTCAGCACCCTTGGTTTGTGGACATCTGGTGTCATCCCCCAGCCACCAAGTGCTGCTGAACAGTTTCTACAGAGTTATTCTGTGCATAGAGAAACATTTATATTCGCTTAATCAGGCACTGAAGGACCACTATTGCTAGTGGTTTGTCTATATTAGCTGCTGCTTTGAACAGACTCAAGTTAAAATAAGGTCTATTGATATTAATATTTAGGTTTGAACTCTGAGTTTATAGTTGAGGCATTTGATTTGTCATTGCAGAAGAATGGTACTATGTAACTCTAGGGTAATAGTTTGGGTCTGCTTGAGGAAACTGGCACTTCAACCACATCAGTGATGGATATAGAGTATGTTTTCCTGGTCTCCAAGTAAATCTAGTCATCTGTCCTGGCTTCTATGTCTGCTTAAAGCAAGGGTTGGCAGCCAAAGCTAGACTTAATGTTTACAGGAGAGTCAGCAGAATCACTTTCACATATAAAACAGGGCTTTTAACCATGAAATAACCAACAGCAGAGTGCTAATAACAAACATTTTCTATTGTATATTCAAGAAACAACTGAGAACAGGCTCATATTCTGTTCTTGTCAATCATCACTCTCCCAAGTGAAGAATTTTGGTCACAAGTTTTGTCTCAGTTGCCAATTTCAGGAGAGTTAGTTAACACTCAGGAAAATTCAATTGCCTTAGATGGATACAAGGAATCAAAAGTGGTTATTCTAAGGAATTTGTCTTTGTATTCTGACTGCCAGAAGTGCTGGACAGGATAAGCATCTCTCCAACTATCCACTGTTAAGTCTCCACTTCTAACTAGCAAGTACCACTACAAAGGTATTATTTTGATTACTTACCACAAGAGCTTTCATCGCTGCCATCTGAACAGTCTTCATCACCATCACATTTCCAGATTTGAGGAATGCAGCGCCCATTACCACATGCAAATTGGGATTCCTCACATTTTGCTCTAGCACCTTCAATGAAAAAAGGAACCTAAGCCTTGATACTGTTAAGCAATACTTTCTTGCCTTCCCCACTGACCAAAAAGCTACCCAGCTTAATAAAGCGCATAACATCAACATGAAACCAGATCTGAGCTCCACATCTTTGCAGTCCCCTTATTCAATCATGTAACTGGGCCAAAACCTTTTCTTCACAGTACAAGTGCAGAGTTTAAGCACTGTAACAGTCCACCTGTCAAACAGCAATAAACAATCTCAATGTTATTCTTACTCAGTTTTCCTCTTCAAGACAGAGTCAAGTCTGCAAAAATGTCTGCCCACAGTTACTTCTGCTGTCTTGTGCCTAGCACTGCCTTCTCAAAACTCTTCAAATTTTAAGCAAACTGGGTTTAAATTTGATTAATGTCAAGCTGGATTAGCATTTCAATGCTCTGCTGCTAACACTTTACAGCAGAATCCCCAAGACATCTGTAAAGGTAGCTTAGATAACTGCTTTGTAGCTGAGCAAGTTTTCATGCTTTATGTTACTCCTCAAACAGTGGCACCCAGAGACAATCCTTGGTATACACCAAAAGAAGCGTGATGCTAAAAGTGCAAAGTAATTTATCACTTCCTTCTGGAATCAAGTCCATTGTCTCACAACTGATAAGTCTTTGCTAGTATGCTTGAGTAAGGTACTGCTTTCTGCAGGATCCTTAGAGTGCATTTTCCAGAGAATCTTCAGCTGCACAACTGTATGACCCCATCCCTCAAGGGAACATGCTTTGTCTTGGAAGCCCTGTTATAACTGTCACTAAAAGCAGCAGCCAAGCCAGCACTGTTCCACTTAATGCACTTAGGCAAGTGTGCAAGATTGTGCATCAGTGTCGGCTGCACATGCCTACAGCACGATGCAAGACTCCTGATCCTTCTTGGTTTATTGCATCATTTAGTGAGGGTGCTTTGTCCTGGCATTCCAGAACTCAAATTTTAGTAGGGTATTATTTGCTATTTTATATCCCTCCTATATGATATGTAAAATGCAAGACAGTTTCCAAGGCAGAAGGAAGGTACTCAGCCATTTTACATTATACTGGCTAGCCATCATGCATGAGGTGCTCACAAGTGCAGGACAGTACAAGTAAGAACAATATGAGCAATTCTATCTGCTGAATGTCTCATGTAAATTCCTGATCAAAGATCTGCAACAGCATCTGCTAATATTTTAGTAGCCTTACTGGAGGAGCAAAGCACAACCCACTTGTTAGAGCAAAGTCAACTTTTTTCATGGGTTCAGAAAGTACCAAAAATCAGAACATTGGCTCTGGTGTATACTGTTTCTATCCCCTGTTTCCTTTCTGTTTGGGAATTACACCAGCATGCGCTTTCTAGTAGCGTGGTTTCGTAAAGCCACTACTACTTGCTGTCAATCAATTAGCTTGCCTTGTGCTAGACAGCACACCCCAGCCACCTAAGAGTGGGAGTAGATGCCACTATGAGCAGCTTGTTCTAAGACGGATACCTTGTTGTCCAGCAACCTCAAAAAGAAAGTTAGAGTTGTGAGCCCTGGGTATTTCAGGTTTTACCGTACTACTACATAAAATAGGCCACAACTGACTCCTGCTAGTTTCAGGACTTTCTCATCCAGGCATTCGAAGTGAGAACAGTCAACCTTTCCCAAAATAGCATACAGAGATATTAGACTAAGCCTGCCACTAAGGAGATCCCAAAATAACTCCACGGACCTTAGTTACCCTATTTCAAGCTAGAATAACCAGAAAAGGCTTGCTAAGGCTGCCTAGTACATTGTAACTTACATCATTTTAACCAGAAGCTAGATACAAGGCTAACAGAAACCATAGCTGAGCTTGGAGTAACAGTTGTAACTTTACAATTACAATCCCAACAACAAGCCCTTCCAAGAAGATACCATTGCTTCTGCAGCTGATACCAAGTGAAATGTCAGAGCAACTACTTTTGACAGCCCACAAACAAGTAAAAAATTTGACAAGACCTAACACCCACTCAAGTGCACAAAGGTAAAGGTCAGCATCTGCTACTGTTCCTGAAAAAGCCTGTCAGACTCTAAAGGCCACTTGAAATGGGCTCCAGTTAAGATGAAGGTTAGTTACAGCCAGTAACTTTGATCCCCTGTCTTACACCAAGCACAGCTCTACAATGCCAGGTAACCATTTAACATGATACTACCAATCTAATCCACTGCTATTTGAAGGAACAGAGTCATACCTCAGGTGCACCTTCAGTCACTAGATGCCTAATGATTTTTGGATCAACATCAATTAGCCACTAATTCAAAGCTTCTCTTTATGTGCTATTCATACCGTAGAAGCACCTTCACACATTTTCTTTCCCTTGGAATACAGCTTAGGCTGAAAAATGCTGAGACACAACAACATCAGAGCCTGTGATTGCTAACACATATTATTTCACCATTCCCCAAGAAACTACTTACTAGAAGTTGGCTCATAAGCAGCAATGGATGTAGGGTGAAGGAGCACAGTTACATTAACTACCCAAGTTAAATTACCTTTCTCCATATCTCTGCTATCAGTGTTAGTCTCAGCCCCTTAAGCAAGTTGCCAGATTACTTGTCTGGGCAGCTTCAAACATGTGACACTTGTGTACTGTCATCTGACACCAAGACCCAGAAAAGCTTCCAACCGTGATTGGGAAACCTTTCGAGAGCTCATATATGAACTAGCTTAGACTTTTTCCAGACCCTGGCAATTGCAACTACAAGGTGAAGAGAGCTGATGCGGCCACTACCTCAAATTGAAGGAACAATCAGAATAACTTGGTTAGCCAGTCTACAAATTACCCTCCACAGCATATCTCTCCTGATAATTTCTGAGCACAGTGCAGCAGCACTTTCAGCGCCAGCCAGCTTGATCCTTCATTGTACAACTGTTCAGCCACATCTGTTGGGGACCAAGCATGGAGCAGCCTACATGACTGGGAGATGAGAGGTGACTAGGCAGACATTTCTCCTCTCTCTCTTTGCGTGAGGACTGGATACAACAACATGCTGGCAGGGCTCTACCCGACATACCTGATGTCTGAACTACTGCACACTGTTGTAGGAAACACCGCCAAGATCAGACATTTAGGCCTACTTTAGGACAACAGGCAAGAGATTTAAGAGCCATATGACAATGCAAACCTCAACTGCCCACCTCCTGCTTGGGAGAGCAGGCTGGAACTCAGCTCCTCAAGCAAGAAAGGAGTCAGCCAAATGACCACTACCTCCACTTAAGAGTAAAATATTTGTAAATCACCATCCAACTGGCTGAGTGTGCAGGACCCCCGCCAACAGGGGCAACAGCCGGGAGGCAGCCCTGGAGCCGGCCACGAGCAGCGCCGCTGGCGAGCACCCAGCCGCGGGAGCGGGGACGCAGCCGGC